>PNEQ01031616.1:13143-46188 GCA_003012365.1 Medauroidea extradentata
AAAAAAAAAAAAAAAAAAAAAAACGTCTAATATTATCTTGGTGTCCCAATTAACCTCAGATGACTGAATGTCTTAGCTATTGAATACGTTTTTACAGCTAAAATATATTCAAAATGCCATGATTAATTACGATGTGTAAGCAAGCATGCACAAAAAGAAACCTACCCAATCCTTCGAGGCAAACCAAACTTAAATAAGATATTACATTAAAAGGGAAACTAGTTGAGAAAGCTTTTTCCTTCCAGTTTAAGCGTGAGTATAACGTGGACTTGTATACCTGTTGCACTGAATATTTCGTTTAATGAAAAGTAACTGGGCGAGAGAAGCTGACGTATAATTTACATAAGAGGTCTTGCGTGAGATAATGCTGACTTTGTTCTGCATAGCCGCTAGGATCCAGGCAGTCTATATAACAGTAGCATTAAAAGCACGTGCATTTGAAACAAGGCAAAAATGTGTTCCAAGGCTTATATATACATTTTATCGAGGATAAACTAACATGTTAACACCCACGAAACATGACTATGTAAACTACGTATTTTTGCGTTGATAACATAGAGTAAATCAAGTTTTTGAAAATGTAAAATTTACCAAATTCCAATAATGAAATATCACTTATTATTTGCGGTTAATTTTTTTTGGAAAACCACGAACATTGTAAAATTTTACTTCTATCTTGGACGTACAGCAGAATCACGATAAAATGTTGTGTTTCTGAGGTAACTTTGGAAAGTTAGTCCAATGACTAAAGCAAAAGCGCAATTAATACACCGTTATAAGGCATGCATCTTACAGGATATTTTTGTTTCAGAAATTTCTTAAAAGCAAGTTCGGTTTTCTACTGCATATTAGAATTTACGTCTTTACAAACTACGAACAAAATATGTTAATATGTTTAATGAGGTTTCCGCTTCGCTCATTTATCCTTTAACAAATATTAATATGATATAATGCATCCTCTCGAATATCGGTGTAGAATGTACAACATTAATGAATAAAACAGAATTTCAGTTATTGTAATTAATTCTGCAGTTTAAGCGGAGCTCTGTTAGGTATGCACATTATAAAGTGTTAAAGTAGACAATTTTATTATGTAACAAAACTTATTACTATACACTTAAATCTATTTACCCAAAATATTCGAAAATTTAAAGGACAACGTTGGTTATATTAAAGGATACATTATATTGTTGCAAACGCGTTAATAGCGTATTATTGGCGTATTATTGGTGACATCAAAGATACAAGTGCTAACTCACCAGTTGCTAAATGTTCCTGAAACATCATTTGTTTATTCTGTGTGTGTGTTTGTAGACAGATAGTTGAAAAATAATTAAAAATAATTAAAACATTTAATGATTTTATCTAAGTGCCCATTAATGTGTGCTATTCCAGTTTGTTAGAAGATGCAGCTCACATACATATAGTGACGGCTTAGAATGAAAAACCCGTAATTACATGATATAAAATGTTGTAAAATTTGGTAAAATAAAATCTAACGTTTTGATATTCTTCAAAAATTTTTTTTGTAAACGAGAGATTTTAATCTTTTTACTCAATGTATGTCATTATATAGATTTTAAATTGCTGCTTATTTTATTTGTTCTTTATTTGTAAAATTTTGAAGACAATGTCAGAGTTGGAGTTAGATGTTTGCATTCTATGCCATCGTTATATATATATATATATATATATATATATATATATATATATATATATATATATACAACACACACACACACAGAGTGTCCCGAAAATACCTTCCAGTGTTTACACAGGTTTTAGTATGCAACAAAAGAAGACGAAAACATGTTGTGCACTGTTCACCTAAACTCAATATTAAGGGCGTTAGGACCAGTTAAAGAAAGATGAACGTTTAAAACCGTGAACTACGCCACATACTGGCATTCGGAGTGCAAAATTTTTATCACACTATCTGATTCATAACATAGTTCTGATATCATTCATGTACAGTGAACATGTATTCGTCTTTCTTTTGTTGCATACTACAACCTGTGTAAATATCCGAAGATATTAACTGGATATCCTATACATATATAAGAACTTTATTGATTTATAATGTATACACATACACGCACGCACACACACAGCATGTTCGTTAAGTCACGGCACACTTTTGACCGGATGGTGCACATTTGAACTGTCAGAGGAAAGCAACAAAAGAAGATAGATATGTGAATCTGCACAAAATAAATGAAAACTCTCAAGAGTTTCTGTAGTATGATGTACACGCGCGTGCGCACACAGGTGATGACGCAACACTACGAAAACTGTAGAGCAGCGAATCAGCCGTGCACCATGACTTTACAGACATACCGTATATTAGGCCTTTACTTGATTTATCATGCAGGTCTATATGTTTATATATACACATACGAATTCTCATTTACTTATAAAAACAGCGATAATAAATAACTGGTCAGCTAAGTGGCAAATCTTGGATATTGTGTTTTAATTAAAATAACTCGGCTTATAAATGTTATAAAGATTATTAAACTTAAATATAATCTGTCATTTTGTTGATACTAAAGAAACTATATTAGATAGCAAATAAATTAAATACAGTTAATAAATTGCCGAGTTCAGTGTTTACGTCGCTCCGCACACAAGCATTGTACTTCAATGTTATGTTACGAAATAACTGTATAAAATGTCTGTCAATACTCCTGTATTTGAGGGGACAGGATTGCGTTTGCCGAAAGAAATTACGAAAACAAATGGAGTACATGCTGGTGGCAATGTGTGTAAAGGTCTTGCTGAGTTTGGTTATTTATTGGTATGATAAGTGGAACATACTCAGCTGGTAAGTTAAAAAAAATACATGTATATGTTTGTTTTGTAATATTTTACTTATTTACTTATAATATAGTTATAGGTATCCTTATTCATCACTATCATCTTACGTAGGAAATATAAGTGCAACAAAGTTTATGTCAGTAAGGATTTTATAATTCTGTAATATATTTGAGTAGTTTTTTATGAGGCTACACATTTTAAGAAACTCTTTTCAAATGTAGCGTCTTGAACCTGCAAATTTAAACACATTTACTGTCAATAAAATGCTCTTTAATGCACTAAAATAACTATAAATATATGTAAAGTATTCATTACGATGACGTGTTAAAGTATAGGAGAAAACAAATTCTGTCTTGAACAAGCGCAAATTGTGTTAGTTAACGATACTGCTGCGAATAGGAATTTAGTACGAGCATAACTGTCATTCTCCTGCTAAAATATTTTAATCCTTGCAATTAATTACTGTGAAGGAAGTCCTCCACTGCACGAATCATTTTAACATTTTGAGTATTTTGCTGCCAGATGCGATCACGAGGAGTAATAAATACCCTACCAATCAATCCTGAATATTTATTTTTTTTATTCAGAAAAAAATATTCACCTGCCATAGATTACTGTAGGACGCGTGCCATCAATCATACTTCTCTCTGATGGCGACATTGCAGAGTATGAAACGTCCTCTTTACGCATTAATCTAACAGATACACGCCACCTGCAACAGTTTAGCTGAGCGCATGAGTATGGTGCCGGAAATGAACAGCAGGAAGTGTTTTGTGAGTTTCTTTTTTAATACTTGTAGCATTCGCTCATCACATAAAAACAAATTTTAACCTTTCAGAATTTCATCTGAGCATAGAAGTAGTTCATTTTTGTAAAGGACTAGCACTGTAATGAAAACTTAATTTGTTAAAATTTTGGAGCTTTAAATAAAGGAAAAATTGTGACGTAATAAGTTTAATTTATTCCTGTATAAAAATGTTGAATTAAGATGTCTTTTACTGTGTCTTGGAAAGGTCTTCTCAAGCCAAATCACAGAATTTTATTACAATTCACGTCGCATTAAGTCGAAAATGTAATTTAACTATTGAAAGTTCAAAACACAGGACCGTTTTTGCTCTGTAAGGTTATTTTTTAGTGTTAAAAAATTGGTTACTAGTGAATTATAGGAATTTAATATGTCTGAAATGTAGTTTTCGTTCAAATTACAGTTTATCGCTCGTTCAGATACGTCAAGGAATCAACCAGCACAGTAAATTAAAGTAATTTTCTGAACATATTACTGTATTATCTTTAAGGAAATAATTCAATCAGAAACAGAACGTGAATATTACTGGATTTATTGGGTAACTAGTAAACTCAAGTGTTTTAATTATTGACGTTTCCCCACTGAAAATGCATCCGTAAAATATTAGGATTGTTTTGCAACCTGAATTACAGTTTCGTCAATGAATTTATATATTATTATTAGAGTTATTCTTAACGTTTAACTCATTTTTTACTTCAGAAAGTAATAGTTACGTTTGTGACGAAATGTAAGTATGTAGATATATTTTTTCTTTGTAATATTTGCTTTAAAAATAGTAAATATGAAGTTTATAATATTTGTTTGTGAGCTATGTGAGCTACATAAAATATTATTTAACGTAATTTTTTTTATCTTTGGAGCTTTGTACTGGTAGAAGGTTTACACCCAAGTGTGTAATAAATGTGTTGGTTTTCGTTTGGAGTAGGTTTATTATTTTTGTCTTCTAAGATAATTCTCTGTAAACTTTAATTATATATAGCTGCCCAAAATATAAACTCTATTTTCGGTTGGAAAATACCACAACATAACAGATAAATGTTTGTGTTTAGGACATTTTATATGTAACATCATAAGGCTTGTTTTATGTTTATAAGGTATGAAAGACAAAACGTCTAAATTGAATTAAATAAAACTGTACTCTTCTGTTTACATTTTCACAAATCATCTACATACAAGCTGCTGACCAGAGAATTCGAAATACATAACAGAAAGAATTTACAATGTTACCGATAACATTCTACATTATTTAATACATTTTTGTAAGCAAAAATAGCAATGTGATACATACTGTTTATACATACATAAAGGTTAAGTAAGAATTTCAAGGCAACGCCTTGTTAACCACTATTAAAATTAATTTTAAATGTAATAAGTGTACTATAATTTATGCATTTTTTTTTCGAAGGATGAATTTCTCCTCTGTAAATGTAAGGAATTAAGATATTTTTCTGCTGACTAGAAAAATGGCTATTCTTTTTCTCATGTAAAAAATATTAAATTATTTTTGAAACGGAATAACACCATATCCAGAAAGATGATAGAGAAAAAGAAAAGAACAATAAATCAACAAAATAAGTTGTATGAAAACTGGCCACATAAAATGGCCATATATACATATATAGCGATGATAACACAATGATAAGATACTCGAATGGGTGTGAACACACACATGACACAACAAAAGAAACACAGACGAAATGTGAGAGGCTTCCTTCGGCTACAGAACTGAGACCTGTTTCCATCTTCAGGCTGAAGCACCAAGCATCATCTCTACTTCAAGGTAAGTGGAAAGAGATTAAGTAATGTAAATGTAATTATTCTATCTGAAAAAGACACTTATTATTTCGATGTGTTAAAAACAAATGTCCTAATAACTTAAAACTTAACATAGTCAAAACGTGGTTTGTAAATTAGATATGTCTTTATTTTATATATACATAAAACTATGCTGTCACTGTCACTGATCGCACTTTATGTTAATTCAGCACAAACGTTTCAATGATTTTTAAGGTATGTAGTAAAAAGTAGTTTTCTAACATGTAAAACAACTCTGCAAAAATTGATGCAAATATTAGTGAGAATGTTGAACCAAGTAAAAGTTGTGAGCCAATCAATCTGCTGCAGATCGTGACGCTCCTCTTAATGTTTTGACAAATACCCGTTACTAGTTTCCATTAGTGGGTACTGCTGACTTAGGAGAAGAACCAGAAGAAGAAGTAAAAAGTAAATAATGTAGCTGGCAAAGTAGCTGAAGTTGTAAAGAACATGCAGTTGCAGATGAGGGAAAGTTAAAGTAACAGATGAAGTGTCATATACAGCAGCAAATAATGAAACATGACATGAACAAGCGTTCGGCGTCCAGAAAGAACTATGCATTTTAGTGATAAAAAATTTTGTACACATTGATGAGAACAGTAATGTTTTTTAACAGCCAAGGTCTTGAAAAGTTAGACACTGCGTTCGCAAATATGAGATTGGTAGTGTTGTGCCCACTGATTAAACAATTTTTCACCATGAAAGTATGAGTGAGAGAGTTTAGTCAGCGTTTAACATCGAGGTTTTGAGCGCTGGTGAGAGGTGATACGAGGTGTGTACGGAGCAGTGCCGGAATGAAAGGGCGGGGGAAACGGGAGGTCCCCGAGAAAACCCGCCGACCAACGGCATCGTCCGGCACGATTCCCACATGCGAAAACCCGGGGTTTGGCCCCGCCGGGAATCGAACCCGGATCGCCGTGGTGGGAGGCGAGAGGTCTGGCACGTAGACCACCGCGGCCCCTATCTTGAAAGTTTCGCAATGGAGTATGTCCAAGCAAATAAATCCAGTCAAGTTCGGTTTTCTACTGCATGTTAGAATTTACGTCTTTACATAACTACGAACAAAATATGTTATTATGTTTAATGTCGGTTAAGATGTTCCCGAACACCACGTGTAAAGTGCGGCGGTGCGCCACAACGTTGAAACCTCAGTTCTATATGGTCATTCAATGGCACGTCCTCCAAGAAAAGGTGGAATACGTCCTGTAGGAAGATTAAAGCAGCACTCGTTAACATAGTTGGAAGAAGGTACGGCCGTATCACTTGACCGTGTAGAATGCCTTCCCACACATTGATTGAAATAATGTGTTGGAATCCCCTGACGTGGGTCGTACGTGGATTTTCGTCTGCCCAGACATGGCTGTTGCGAGAATTGAGAACATACTTTGCTCGTCAACTAGTCATCGGTGAACAGAACTCTTCTTGGAAAGTGGGGCTCATCAATGCAGCGGTGCAGAAACCACATGCAGAAGTTAACACGTGGTACAATATCGGCTGGTTGCAACGCCTGTACCCTTTGGGGGTGGTAAGGGTGTAGTTGTTACTTGTACAGAGCCTCCCACACTACGCTGTTAGAATCATCCAATTTACGCGCAATGGACGACATGAAAAGAGGCAGAGCTTCAGTCAGGTGTGGGATACAATTCCTGTCTCCATGGATACCGCAGCCGAACATAACCTTCATTTAGCTGTTTGACTTCACATGTCACGAATGAGATGTACATAAAGAAAATTGATTATTTGTTTGGAATTTGCCGTTTTTTTTTCAGGCAAACATTAATCTTATGTATTTGCGTATCTTAACCATGAAATTGTTACTAATATTTTTTACCCTTGTGTGAAAATCTATGAATGCGCAACATTTTTGCTTTCTGCAATTACCAACTAACAAATCAGTGTGTTTGTAAACAATCTTTTTGTTTCCCACAGTACTTTTCCCCTGCGGTGACGTCAGGGGGCGTGTACTTCAAGTCGTCCATTGTTCGCGTACTTGTTGACGGGTCCTGCTCAACTTAGTGCAGTACAGTCTCTTTAATTTAGGGCACGGCGTCTCTTTGGAGCACCACAATCCCTCCTCTCGACGGTGAAGGTACCTCGTTCTTGGAGTGGTCGCACAATTCTGGCAAAAAGGGTATGCGATGGAGGTGTGCGTTGTGGATGTCGCTCTTGGCACGATCGACGAGCTGCTCTTCCATTACCTTCCGCTGCGCCATACACTAGCATCATGTCCGTGTATTCTGCAAACTTGTACTGAACTATGTTAATTGGAGACACACAGGCACGTGAATGGGCCTCCAGGCATAATACCACAGAAGGGTAAACGTCACATGCCATCCGATGATCCTCTGACGTCAGCAGAGTAAACGTCACATACCATTAGGCGATCTGATAAAGGCTTGGAATTAAATTACGATTATAATATTAAGTCCGGCTAAGATCTTTACTATGTAAATAACTCACACCTCAAATATTTCCGTCTTTCGTAAACAATTGGGATAGTATATACATTTTTCACAGCAAATGTTCTGCACATTTCATGTCGTCTATTTGAGCTGTGTATTGTAGGAAACAAAAAAAAATATGTTCTTATTACAAGCGTTTAGAGTGTATCGTATGTAAGAAATATTCATACAAATGTTGCCGTGACAATAATACAATAAATGGTATGTGGGCAAAATATGCTTCTGCAGCAAATAAATGTGTGTACTTATCTACTGTGCTTTCAGGAAAAGCATCCTGTGACGTAGTTGTTGTAAAGTATGACTCAACATTTAGACAAGTAAACTTAAAAAAAAAACTTATGGCAGGCTCGGTAAATTTGGAAAGAAGATTATGGCTTGGCAGCACTTTTTGAAGATTTTGTTTTTCTTCTAAGAGAAAAGTAATTAAATTTAAGAAACTACTAAACACGCAAAAGTGTTTTTTTTTCGTTAAATGACAGAAACTAAGTGTCATTTAATTATGATTCTGCAACCAAAACGAAATTTACGAACGTTTGCCACCATACATACATAAAAATTTATATTTTACACAAACACCCACCTATGTGTACAAAGTTCTACCTTCCTTCGTAAGATTTTTTTTCACGTGATTCGAAATGTATTTATGCTCCTATAAGTTATTCTTAATGAAACGTTTAGTTTTTTTTTGTATTTGCATATATACATTTAACTGAATTTTTCTCTTGGTTAAGCAACACTCATCACAAATCAAGCTTTTTTTTTAAGTTGACAAGACACAAATATGCAGCATGAACTAGTATTCGCAATAAAAGTGTTATTCCAGCTACTGATAGAAGATAAACAAATACTCTGAAATATGTTTCTGGTAACGTTTAATCCCCTATCGCAAATGAAAGTAATGCGATAGAACGGGAGAGATATGTAACGATAAAAGTTGGTTTGGAGAAATTTTAGTATTCTGTTTTAGAACTACTCAATCGAACGAAGCCATTGTTATAACGGACCCTGGGATGGGCATTCAGTATGAATTTTCGAATTGTAAATGTATGGAAAGTGAATTACACAAAGCAAATCCATGGCCACGATTCTGAAAACTAAATATTTAACTCAAATCAATCACGGAATAAAGCCTGATCGCCGCAGTTACAGGACAATAATTGTTGCTCCGCGGAGCTGATGTGAAATATCTGTTTCATCGCTTGTCTAGATAAATCACTGAAAAACTAAAACCGTACTACAACTGGAGATAACGAGATATAAAGTACAGTGATATAGTACTGGACATGCACCAGAAAGACCTAGGATTATGAATTCAGGATTCCACAGATTTAAAAAAAAAAAAAACTCCTAAAGAATTCTGGGATGGTTTCTCACATCAAGCCGAATAAAATGACCGAATTATTCCTCGTTCCCGGTATTTCTGAGCTACTGATTCATTTGTATGTGATTTCAAATTTAAAACCGTTAGACAAGTGCGAGCAAAAACATTCAATTTCTGACTATGAAGCAAAGCAGCGGATGTAAACATGAGGCATTGAAACTAAACGATGCAAAAATCTAGTCGCCACAATATCGTGGCTTCAGACTAACAACCTCGTTGACGAAACTTTAAGCCCTACTGCTTATGCAAAATGATAATTTTGTAGCTTTGAATTTAGTATTTTACTATGGTTCAGTTATCCATATTAAAGTATTTCGTTAAACTGATTATCTTGTTGGTATGAAATCAAAGTTGTCAATTTTCTTGTACCTTTCACGCCAAATTCTAAGTTTGCGGAAATCTGTGAACCGAGTTGTAAGGTGGTTGCTGAAATCTGTAATCTGTCCTTTCCTGAAGACATCCAATAAGATCGAAACACGATTACGTCAATCTTATCCTTGGACGGTCTTACTGTTAGGATAAGAATTGGGTTTTCCAATTGCCATATTCACACCGTAGCGGGTGGTGTGTTGAGCGTAGCTTACACGTCCTGAAGCCGCACTCTGGAACATGACAGATACCAGCTGTGGTCTCCGACCGATTCTCACCTCTAACGGGGGTGGTTTCCAGAAGTTGAGTTCCGTAACACGGACACGGGATCGATAAATCGCAAGTCTCCCTGTCTCGTATAGCTATATCATTGTCGTTTGTACTTCAGAGACGGTTCTTTGTCCCATAGGCAGATCAGGTATGCAATTGACCACATTACGATGTGTGACTTAATGTGAGCAACCACCTTACAGCACGGTTGACAGATTTCGTAAACTTGGAGGTTGGCGTGAAAGATACAAGAAAATAGACACGTTCGAGTATTTTGTGTTTGGCAGGCAATTTGAGTGCCATAACTTAAATGTATAAAATAATTCGTATTTTGACTGTTGGCCTACTAATCTGGATCGAGTGAATGTTAAATTAATTTAAGGTGCCAGAACATCACCTAAGTTATAACTTATGATTCCATTAGGCGTTTAAGAAAGTTCTTGACCTGGGGTAGGGTAGGTTATCTCAATCATTTGGCCAGGTTTTGTAGATCACCACGACATTGATGTACGCTTGTAATACTGGTCAGAGTTTTAAGACGGCGGGGATAAAATAAAATAAGTTACGAGCACAATTTAAAACGTTAAAATCGATTACGTTCAAATAAAACCGTAACATTGCTATACTGAATAGTAAACCAAACTTAATGCTAATAAAACTGGACGAAAACTAAAGTACCAATAATTAAAAACAGTAATACAAATACATAGTTAAAATAAACCCCGCACTGTACCTTATGCTGACGCCGGTTAGAAGAAAAAAAGTAACTTAAAGGAAAATATTCATTCATAACTTTATCTGATAATATTATCATATCTGCGAACACATTATTTCAAATAAACCACTTCTGCAAGATTCCATATTACATAGAAAGTCTTAATTCATATTTGAAATCTTTGAGATTGATTTCAGGAAAAAAAAAGATATGTCAATAATTGTATTGTTTAATCGTTCATAAGTCATTCTCAGCGTACTACCATTTAGTGCTTTACACTTCATTCAGCGTCAGAATATATTGAATTTTCACGAATTTGTAACATATAACAGAGCGTTTATTTGCGTTATCAAACCAAGTTCTCTGAAATATTCCACGGTAAGTTTTTCAGGATTTATAAATGAGAGCTAGGCGGATGAAGTACTCGAATAGTTACGAGCTTTTATTAGAGCCCGCGCGATTCTTCCTAGAATCAAATCGTGAAGACATTGTCAAAACTGAACACTTAAACACATAATTTTAAAATAAGTAAATTGGAGATCCGAGGACTATCATCACAGAATATTAATTAAAAACACTGATAGTTCTATCATATCAACTAATTCAGTTTAGTAACAAAATTAATACATATAGTTATCATATTTATTTAGAAACAATTAAAAATTTTCAACTTCATGTTCATTTGAATTCATAATTTGATGTTGAAAATCACTTCTGCATATAATTTACATCTAAAAATAATCCTGCTAATCCCATTTACATGTATATTACTGGGTATTCAGAAGAGTTCCAATTTAATAAAAATTAACTATGGGCTCTCTCCCTCGGTCGAATTTGAAGTACATTGATAATATATATTTATTCGTCTGTCTAAAAGGACAACTAAACTTTATCATTACGTAATTAACCATAGGAAAAATTGATAAGACTTTCAGGGCGTCGTTTTTTTAATCCTAACAGCCAGGGGCATCCATTAGCTCTCACAACGTTGCTATTCATTATTAACACAATCACCAGTGGTATCCCTGGTATTCGATTAGGCCGATCCTCTGCTACTATCTGACAAACTATCCATTGGGTGGTGGTTGCCTTCCCAAGACGAACATTCCGTCATCTGACACATCTTCAGCCGTCAGCGATTCCCTGAAACTCCTCGCCTTCCACCAAGGCGATTCGGGTTCGATTCCCGGCGGGTTCGGTCCCCGGATTTTCGCATGTGGGAATCATGCCGGATGATGCCGCTGGTCGGCGGATTTTCTCGGGGATCTCCCATTCCCCCCACCCATTCATTCCGGCGCTACTCCATACTCACATCCTCTCTCACCACCGCTAAAGACCTCGATGTTAGCGCTGACCGAAATCTCTCGCTCACTCACATTACTCTGCTGCCATCTACGAAACAAAGATAAAAACGCACAATTTCTGCCTCAATTAAATTAAAATTATGATGTCATGACAACCCAGAGTCGCTTCCATTGAATGAACCCACCGCTTAGCTAATACACGATTTTCCGAAAAATTGAATTTAGTTATGTGGCTAATGCTTCATGTTAGGGTTACGGTTAAATGAAATACGGTATCTAGACATGGTGGCTTAAACCTACATAGTATACATTACATATTACTGTACGACTGTACTACATAATTTAGATAGGAGGGAATATGTTGTTTAGTGATTTAAATTAAGCTTATGTTCTACTCAATGATGGGATACGCTTTGGACTCCTTAGATCTCATCGTTAGCATGAAGTCGGCGGTTGATGATGAATGCATCACTTATCGACAAACGGCAGGTCTTGGTCTTGACTGGTAGGCTTGAAGAAGACAGCCCCAGTTTCATCTGATACATTGCTCTATATTGCTGCCCCTAAGCGCAGGTGGTGAGAATAGTCGAGGTCCTTGTCTTTCTGCAACTACTGACCTAATTGCACTGTCGTCGTCGCTAGCCCGTCCTCCAGGCGAGGCTCCTTTTTACATAACAGTTTGTTTTCGATGCTGCACTAACATTGCTCGCATGGAGTGGCTTTAAAAAATCTGATATTTGTTGAGATATTTTGCTGGCGTGGAATTAGAGTAACTTCATGTTTAAAGAATTTGCATTTGTTAAGTGTAAAAGGATTTTTTTTTGTTATATGTCACGATTGTTTCATGTATGTGAGTCCATGTTGAATGTTTTTGAGGCTAAAAATATTATTGGCGTAATTCGGTTGATGTGTATAACTTGGAAAACATTGTTCAATATTAAACTCGATAAAGCATAACTGGTAAATCTGTTCAGCTGAAACACTTTTAAAAGGTTCTCGTGTAAACACTTTACTGGTAGTAGTTTTATCTACCAATGTGCTGGATGGATATACGCTTGGTGAACTGTGGACGAGTAAGAGAACGATCCATAGTGGAGAAATGCAGCTCGACGTAAAACACCAGCTCCTATCTGTAACTTGACAGATAGTCGAACAACCCCATATAAAGCACCTTCAAGATATATGTTCTGGCAAATCCAGGAGGTCAAAAACGCTGAGAACAGGCTTTTGTTACGCTACTCAGTGCAGTTTATCTGTGACGTCACTTGTATGGATTGCAGTAAGTGATCACCGCTGAGGAAGTAGACTCCTTCAGAAGAAGCGCCCCACATGATGGTTGTTCAGACTAGTAAAGCGATGCAGTATTTATATCCGAGCGATTACTTCAGATCTGTTTTCGTGTGCAAGTAATTGTGATATTTTATGACATGTGTTGCCTTTTATTAGTATTTGACGTGAAACAGGAATCAATTAATTCTCGCTGTGCGTCAGTGACAGCAGGAAGAAGGAAAGTAAACTGAATTACTTGCCATTTAATTTTAAATTAATTGAGGAAATATTTAAATCTATTAATTTTCAGACGTTGTACCAGTTATGCCACAGACTGGCAAAAGAGACGCTATCTGCAAAATTGGTAGTGTCTAGGGGTATAAAGGTTCTGGTCCCCACCTTTTTGCGATTTTTAACAAAAAAAAATTGGCAGCACACATTTTGTTTCAGGAGAGTAGGCAGAACTTACAATTTACTTTTATTTTTTGACGTTAAGTACTTATGTTACAATCACCAACGTAGCAATTTGCATTAAATATTTACATATTTATTTTGATATATTATCGTTCTGAAAATATTAGTTACTGTGAAAGAATATAAATTTAATTGCATAATGTTTGACTTTGTACTGATTATGCTTTGTCTTGTCATACGTTCCTACCTTGACTGTGAAATGAAGGTGGAGAGAAAAACATACAGCTGAAAGTTACGGAGGCAATCCGCCTTAAAATAAAGTTTTGTAGCACAATTCATTGTCATTTTAAAACTAGATCAATAATTAAAAAAAAAAACCTAAACTTAAGGCTTGGTTTCAGTCGCCATATTGCATTTTATTATTTTTCGTTTTATTGGAATTCTGAGAAGAAGAAATTTAAATCGACGACTATACCGCAAATTCTATCTACTTTGTGCTACAGTACAAGCGCGGCAATAGAGATGGTAACGTATAGTTAGGTCGCAATTTGTCGGGCAAATTATAAATATAAAAAAATTTACTACCCACATTGTGGCGTAATTATATCTTAACAGCTAAATCGCAAGGTTTCTACTGTAGCGAAATGTAAATAGAATTTGAGGTATAGTCGGACATTTAACATTTATCTTCTTAGAATTCCAAACAAGCGAAAAATAATCAAATTTAAATGGCGACTGAAACCGAGCCTTAAGGGAATAATAAGGAGTTTTGATGATAAAATAACTGGAATGTCCCAAGTTTCTTTCCAATCTAAAAGGTACTTATAATATGTCACTTTCGTTATTGGTTGGTTAATTATTACAATAAAAAAAGAAAGATAAAAAATTAACTGAAAATACGAGAGAAATAATTTCACATTTGCGAGAAAGTGACTTATAAAAAATCACCTTACATTTATGAAAAATCATTGATACGTGTCGTTTCAAGTTGGTAATTTTTTTTTACTTATGAAACTAATTTTAGTAAATGGCTTTCACGTTTTTATCAAAATATACTTCTGTACAGTACATTAGAACAAGGTGTTTAAAGTTAATATTCTCTTCCTGTTTATGCAGTTCAGTGTGCACCAGTTTACGGGTACTCTGTTGACATAGTTAAATGTATTGTTTAACAATGTTTCCGCTTTTGCAATGAAAGATATTCAGATAATTTGAGAATTAAAAATAAAAAAAATAGTGGAGATGTAGGTTTATTTATTCGTACAAGAGAATTTTTCGTTAACAAACTACACTGAATACAGTTAAACGAACTAGTAAAAATTATTGCATGGGAATTTCGGTTTTCACACGGAAATTAGTTTAGAAAAGATCCTGAAAATGAGAAGAATACACCTCTTAAAACAGAAATTTTTAAAATTTTGACTCATAACAGTTTACGTCAAGAATTAATTCTCCAAGTTATTGTATTAGATAGAGATAATAAATGTTAATGTAAATTAAACTACTTATTTTGAAATAAGAATGATGATGCTGAGCTCATTGTAAAGACAAAAACATTTGGGTCGACAGTTTTACTAGGTATAACTTTGTGGATAACTATTTTGTATTATTACTTGGATAAAACCATATCAAAATATATAATACATCTCATTGTATAGTTATTTATCACTTATATCAATTGTACTGAATTTTAAATTATACCTAACAAGGTTTTCGTAGCTGAGGACACCTATGCAGTAAAATTTCATGAAGATAATATAAACCGTACTTATTTGCTAGTTGGCGGGTCACTGTTATAACTATGTACCATGAATTCTTCATTCATGTAAATTAACATCAAAGGGCCATATGATGTATGAATTGTAAGTATATACTACTTTGTATAACTGGAAATATAGGTATGATGCCAATACAAATGTTATCCATTTATAAAGTTATAAATATATTTGACAAAGAACACCACTTGCAAGTAAATTAGACTCAACCGATTTACACAACAGCTGCTGCTGCGAATTTACACAACATAAAAAAATAAATATTTTTAAAATGTAAAATTGCTTAGTTTTTTAAGTTTTAATTAGTTAGATTTTTAAATACATTAAAATCCTTTAGAAGTTTACTAACTTAAGATATTTATAAAATTAATGGGTTTTAGCTGAAAAATCTTATATGTTGTACAAATTCTGCAATATCAAATTTGTTACCGAACTTACCGAGAGAAGCCTAAGTTTTTTTTAAGTTGACTTGGCTGGCTTTTGCAACGTATTTTTTAACAAGTGCATCACATGATGCAATTTCCTACGTGCACATTCCAATTCCTTGGCGGAAGTACAACTTTAGCCTACATACCATATCTTGTATTATTTTCACAGCAACAGTTGTGTGCATTTTCCTGGTGAACTGTTTATTCTAGGCGCTTGAAATTTTTGCTTTCTTACGGGGTACTTCTGGAATATACAACACGAATTTTTCACAAAACCTGACGGTAAAGTAATGTTATTAAATAAGAGGATGATCATACATATTATTTTCATGTAAGAGGGAGGTTTAAAGACTTAATTTTTTACAGGTTATAGAAATCAAGAGCACTTAACACTGCCCAAAGAATCTTAATTTAACTAGCAACTTTTTAATATTTTGATTAAATACTACCATTAAACTCGGTTTTCAAGGGCTGACACCTGTCGCAATAGTGAGTGATGGTTACCATTTTGAATTTTTGTATTTTGTGCCATAGCATTTCTTCTGGCTAAATTCATGAAACTTTCACTTAATTGCAGAGTGGAATACATATTGATAGAATTTTATACACCATAATTCTTTCTTTTTCCGTTACTGTTGTTGTATATCAAATTGCAGGTAAAAGTAATTACAATTTTCTAACTGCTATTCGATTTGAAACAACATTAACGGCAAACAAAGATTTATGATGTCTAAAATTCCCTTAATATGTATTCTATTCTATAGTTAGATTAAAGTTGCATAAATTTACCCAGAAGAAAAGTTATGCCACAAATTACAAAAAATCAAGATGGCTACTATCTCTCACCCTTAATAATTACTTGTCATTAAAGTGGCCCATATAATTTATAATAACTTTTTTTCATGAGAAATCGCCTCCCGGCATTCGGACTGTTGATTTCCACACAACCTGTATATCAGCTTGTCATCTAATAAGTATGCGAACTGAGAGTTATGCTGACTGCCCAGTATTGATGATGGTAGAACAGTGGGCGCTCTGATGTCCCTCAGAGTGTTGGTCGAAACTTAACTTGCGCCAGCCATTGCTAGCGGTTCTGGTCGATGACACCCCATCAAAGTGTCGACGGACAACACAGCGCCTCCTCAAACATCGTCTCTGTGACGGCGCGACTGGCGCCGACCGCATTTCAGTTCCGGGGGACTGAACCGGTCTGGCGTAAACGCTGTTAACACTGCCCTGAGTGTACAGGTCCTGCTAGTCAACCTCTCTTGGTGAAGCCATGCAACTTAAACTGTGCTGCAGCCGTGTAGTAAACACTTTTAGAATAGGAGATGAAGTACTTTATGCAAAACAAAAGGAATTTATCTTACGGACACGACGTCTGTAATTGTTCACACACAAGAAACGATGTGAGCACGAAAAATAATTAATCTTTACGCTATTACAGTCTGTTTGGTGGACAATTGTTTACTTTTTTGGTTGTTTTAGAAGTTACAGATCACCATGTGCTGAGTCAAGAAATTTCTTATGTTATTTCATAACGACGTAACACGAATGAACTCAAATTGTTGTTGAAAATTGCGTTTCGTAAGGTACGTTCACGGCAATTGTATCGACAAAAGTTTAATTGGTTACAAAAATTGTTGTATTTACAATCAGAAGAAAATTACTATGAAACAAGACATGTGCCAAAAAAATCAGCTTAGGTTTACACTGTTTTAAATACCTCTTTCAATCATATCGGCATTTGTGGTGCAAAATGTTTTTCATGAGCCTGCATATATCAGTGTTTATATTAATTTCATGAATACTACCGACATTACCAGGTATGCTGCAAATATCAAACGCCGTCACAGTGGCGAGCAGATATCTAGTACTGAATATAAGACTAATGAATTATTATGAAAATATTTTCTACGATATTCGTGCCTGACGTCGTGATATTTGAGCTCACCTTGTCTTGCATTTACCTGATTGGTAGAGCCACGATTTTATGGCGAAAAGATTTTTGCAACATTTGGTTTCGATGCGTCATGTGCACACCTGCAGCTCTGCTACATCGTCTGTGGTTGGATGATTTTACTCTAACCTGTCTTGGCAAATTATAGACGTACAGACTCACAATAATCTTATTCTGATTGGGGCAGTAAAATGAGAAACGTGTCTGAACAAAGATACGCTGCCAATAACCTTGAAACAGAAGTGCCGATGTGCACGTGAGTCACTGAAACAAAGTGGGGCAAAAATCTTTTCGCGACAAAATCGTGGTCCTACTGATTGGACACGATGGGGGACGTGTGATGCCTAGAAGTAGTAACGGTACGTTTACTGCTGAAAGACGTGACGCCGTTGTAATAATAAATATCTAAATAATTAATTGCAAAAGTTAAAGTGTAGGGTAAACCGACCATGCATCGTGATATATCTTAATGTCGTGGTAAACCACTTCGTAGGCTTGACAATATTACGAAGGAACTGTACACCTAGTTCGTAAGGTTATCAACAGAGAGCAGTGTTGTGTATTTTAAGCAATAATTGACGATTGATTGTATCACATACACGATCACAATTAAATAATTTTACATATTTCTGGTTCTGAATATCGAAGCCGTAAAATCACCAAGTATGGTAGGTTCACCCTACGTTATGGGCACTGGTTAATGCCAAATATCAGGCACACGCATTGTTAAAATGTACTCAGTTCGAATAGCTTTTATGCGTATTTCAGCTGCTTTTCACGATATTACCTTTTAAAAATGTAATCTTATGCTCGCCGATAAGACTCCTACAAATCAGTAGCTAGGAACAAGTTAATCAGAAATTGTATCTTTGAATGTTTACCGAGTTCAAAATGTTTGTTTCAAGTTGCACTACGGGTATTGAAATTTGTAAACGAACAAATATTTTGTAGCAGCGAGGTTCGAAAAAAATATAGCTGATACATTTTAAGCGACATTTTACCGAACTTGATGATGGGAAGGTATCACGTTGGACTAGCTTTCAGGAGACTCCAATTTTGGAAGAACCCTGATTCCCGACTCGGGACATCCTTATTTAGATTTTTTATTGTTTCTCGAAATTGCTTTAAGCTAATGGTGCGATACTTTCTTATAGCCCAGTCAATACAGGTTCATTTTCGCTACTAATTAGGGAAAGCTGGATTTTTATAGGTGATAAACAGATATGAAATACTATGTATTTTATTTAAAGTTTCCGCTCTTTTCTTTTGTAGTCAGGTACCGATAACTTTCCCAGTTTTTGTCCTTGTGCTGTCGTCGTCTCAAATGGCATTGCTGTCGACGAGACGTAAATCCTACTGAAATAAAAAAGAAATATAAGCGATAATAGCGATAATTTTTAAGGCAGCTATAAAACACGCTGACCTTAATTTTTACAGAAACTAAGACAGTCCCTTTCCCCTGGTTAGTATGCAGTAAATAAATTTTGCTTTACAGCACAACACAAAGCTTTAATAACTTTATAATGGTGACACAAGCATTTTTATTTTACCGAATTATTTGAAACCAATTTAATTAATTTGTGGCAAAAAACTTAGTTCTAAAAGTGAGCTTGTTTTAAAAGAAGTATATTTACTTTAATGCAACTGTTACGTTTTACTTGCAAGACAATTTGTTGTTATTGCCATTTCGCGATTAAGTGAATACTTCTGCTTAAGTTCTTCTTTCAGCCATTCTGAAATCATATTTACTATTTTTAACATGTTAACTACCCTGAAACTAGAAATCATTGTAAGCGTTTCACCATTCTCAAAACTTATCACTTTGGCTCCAATGAAATATAGTATTTGGTGATATTAAGTGTTGGGGACTGCTCATTTTAAAGCGAACAGACTCGTTACTTTATACTATAAACACATTTTGTTTGTTTACGGCAAAACTATGACGTTTACGTAAAAGGTATTTCCTTTTCCAAAATAATAAAACAATAAATATATAAGGTGGCAAATAGAATATTTTTAGCGTGCATATAGAAATATGAGTTCCTTTCAATGCTTTGCTGCAGACGTCTAGGAATAAGTGATTTTTGATGGGTGTGCTTGTGTTATGATGCATGCAGTTCAAACCAGCAGAGATCGAAAGATCTGTAGTTGAGGTAGAAGCTCTAACTCGTCTTTCTTCTCGTGTTGTGTTCAGAGCTGTTTTCGAAACCATTCGTTGGATGTGAATAGCAACCAGGCAGTCGTCCTAACACGGCAGCTTCCACTTGTCCACCAGTCATATATTTCACCTCCTTTTGTTTCTGTTGCGCTGTTGCTTGCTACTCTTCAGTATTTAGCTGACTTGATGCGCTGTCTGCCACATGTGCTCGGGAGGTTTTTACCGCAAGCTATAAACAGCCAGCACGTAATTGTTACGTTTTTTAATATAACGATGGCCCAGTTAAAAATGGAAACAAAAAAATAGCTTTTTTGATTTTGAAACACCAACATATTGACAGAAATGCACTCTTCCCAGGTGATAAGAAAACCAGCACGTAAATTCCTTGTTTTAATAACTTGGCATTTAATTCAAATTGCCAGTAAAGTTCTAGAAATTGCATTTCTTTTCGTTTAAAGTGTGATAGTTTCAGCAAAGGCAAACTATAAACATTTTCAACTCCTTGAACACATACCTCTGTACTTTTGCTTCAAATTATCTCCACCAAATATGTCAATTTACATATTTTTCGGTGAAACGAAAATCTTTCTATATGCATTTTACTCAAAATTGAACATTAGTTGTTTTCCTTTTGAACTAGGCCATCAATTATACGTGATTTTTTTGGTTCAGTTGGTAAAACTTTTGGGTGTGTGTTCTAACGGGGTAATGTTTGCAGAACGAACACACGAAGGTGAATGCCGCCTACCTCGAGCCGTTGTACGCATTTGAGGCTCAGAAGCAACGGAGCTATAAGGGCGACTTTAAAGCGTGCGTCAAATCCTGCATCGCCACAACAAGCTAAGCGCTGAACTAACGTGCAAGATACCCGCCGATCCGGTTTTACTATGGGGCTTTAAGCAGCAACCACGTGATTTTATTGGTGCAAAGTCTGTAGCAAAGTTCAGTGCATGATTCAATCTGAGTCATTTTCAAGGTTGGCAGTCTCAAAAGGCCGTATTAAACAATGTTGGAGGGATTCGGAACAGTGTTTTTAATTTTATTCATTTTATTTTATTTTCGTTTTAATATAAGTTAAAAATATTTTTAAAAAATGGCAAACTGATGAAAATAGCTTTTGTAAATACAGCTATGTCTTTATTTTTAGAAAATAAATGTTCAAAAATAAATTTTCTATAAAATAGTATAAATGAAGGGGAAAATATTTACTTATATTTAAATAACATACGATTTAATTCAAACATTCTAAAGTTACAACTTTTGCTTTAAAATAAAAAAAAAACACATGTTTAACATCAGAGAAAACAAATTATTACTATACTTAAAAAAAAGAAAACTAAATTTGAGAAACAAAACGTTTCAAAGTACGTCTGTTGCTTGAAAAATTCTTTCTGTTTTAAATGGTTTTTGAAACCCAGTGTAGACGTTATGGTTCTTATTTCTGCTGGGAGCTCATTCCATGCTTTTTATGCGACTACAAAAAATTACTTTGCAAGGCTTTGCGATTTATACGCAGGTAAAGAGAACATTTTTGAATTTGCGCACTTAGTTTGACGTTTGTGTTTATTTACTAATAACTTAAAACGCGAATATAAATTTTTAGGTTGGTTACAAGAGAGTTCTGTGTAGTAATAATGTCGATTTAAGTTAAAGCTTCTCCTTCAAACGCCACCAATTCAACTTCTCATAATATGGTGTAACACGGTCCCTTTATTTTAGATTGAAAATAGAATGAATACAGATATTATGAAGTCTCTGTAACTTTGACAAAAATTTCTCATTCATGTCAGTTAGCAATAAGTCACAGTAGTTGAAATGCGGTGATACCAGTGTTTCAATTATTACCTTGTTTTATTTTCTCAGACAACGTTTGAAATTATGTAACGAATGTAGACGACGATTTACAATTTTACAAATGTTATGCACTGACTTGACCAGTTAAGCGTATCGTCAATGAATATACCAAGATTTTTAACGTTCCTTGACGGAAGAAAATTACAGATTCACTTATTTTAACATATATGGTGGCATTATCTATGGTGTTTTAACAACAACATTCCATCTTTAGCCGAAAATTTTTATTTTTGTACATATTGACACTATGGGCGCATGTGGAATAGTTTCGTAAAACTTTACATTACAACGCTTTGAGTGCGGAGGCCTAACCAATACATTTCAAAATTAATATCCCTTAGTTTGGTTGTTTGGAAGTACGTAATATGTGTGTGTGTGTGTATATATATATATATATATATATATATATATATATATATATATATATATATATATTATATGTACACACACATATACACGAAGTTCAACACACTATCTTACAATAAATTCATAAATAAACATTTGAGCACTGCAATTATATCGTAGTGTGATATAGTATTTTAAAACATAAATAGACTCTCAGCATTTCAGTCATCAGATAATGTGTGTGTATATATATATGACTCAGCCCGAATGCTTTTGCAAAGCGCTAAATAACCATAATTCGATTTTTTTTGTTACTTAAGTAGATAACCTTATGATAATTTAGTTGGCATACTTAACAATAGTGGCGAAACCCGACCATAATTTGCAATCTTAAGGCCATGCCATCTTCTCTCTACTGTTTTTGCAATAACCATTTTTTTAAGCTTAAACGAAAGCAGACATCACAAATTTGTTTGTAAGTTTGGTTTAAAATGTTTTGTGACAGCTATTGTTTACAAAACAAGAAACTAGACGGTTTCGACGAAAAAGTCAACCAACCAGAATTTCGTTAGTTACATAATTATCTAAAAATGTAATATTACTGCCTTGAATAATTAAGACTTATTAACAATACCTCACTCACAGGATACTAAATTTCAAATCGTTCAGGCAAGTAGAATTTCTCAAATTCATAAAAATAAAAATACTAGACAAGAGCTGATTATATTTAAATGGCTGAACAGATTTCCTTGAACCATAGCTAAGAACCATCTCGATCACGTGTCAGCTTAAAAAAAAAACGCATCAAAATCGGGCCATTCGTTTAAGAGCTACGATGCCACAGACAGACACACAGATACACAGACACGTCAAACTAATAACACCCTTCTCTTTGTGTCTGGGGTTAAAGAAACGGCCAACGTGGAGAATGCGATTATAAACAAAACTGCCAGGCAGATTTTTGACGTATGTTCTCGTTTAGGCGTAAAAAATTAATATAGCTAAAAAAGTATAAACAAGAGAGCATGGCCTTAAGGAGACACTAAAATATTTATTTATGCGTACATTGCGAATCACGCAGTACGGTCATCATACTAGATAGGCATTTAATGTCAAAATTTTAAAATATTTTTCTTTGCAACCAAAGACCACTGGGTTACTATTTTTATGCGACTTCAGAAGCTTTCGGCAATGGTGAGACCACACAACACAGCTACTTTGCGAGTTCATCACTGCTCAATAAACGGAGTAATTGCGTGGCTTAATATACGACCTTGTAAAGGTTAACAACATTTTCAATTAAAATTGTTTGTTTACGCCCAAAAAACCTGTGTTTTCCTCCCTGCGCGGCATGACATTATGCGCTTTTGTTTATCTAGGTTTCAGGGCTGAAATCCCCGCATGTGACTGGTTGCCGTAACCAGACGCATCTCCAACCCGGAAGTCAAGCTTGTCATTAAACTGATCGTAAAAGTTTAGATATTTCCAATTTTATCTCTTATCACAATTTGAAATGACTTTTATTGTATCATAAGGTGATTTTACGTACACAATGAAACATACCTAATTGTTCCTTTACCCTGCCGTCAACCGAAGAAATCGTCAACAAGTCTGGCCACTCCACCACCATTATTTCTTTGGTACAAAAATATATTATTTTATGACTGGATTACAATATTTTGAACTTTTTGTAATTCATTCAAATATAAATTGCGACTTTTTTCACTTTAAAATATTTAATCTGCATCTGCCGACTGATTTAATTGCGCTTTGGCTTCCACAATATTTTATAGAATGTGGAATATAAAAAAATCCTTCGTGAGTAGAATGCTTAAACTTTAAAGTATTTGCGAATTTTGAACGATGAATAAATTACTCACTCAATCATTATTTTTGTCTTAAGCCATAGCGAGAAAAAATTCCTATGTTGCAGAAACTAACAATAAAATAAAATAAGTAACGAAAAAATAATAATCAATCATAATCAAAATTTGAAACCTAAATTGCAGTTATCAACAAATCTGTGACATGCATATTAGTTCTTGAAAGGAATTAAGTCAGCAAATCTGGAAAGGAGAAACACAAACGATAGATGGTAAGGTAAGTAAAAAACAAGGTGGTTGTAACTGACGACATAACTTGTCAAGAACAACGTGGATAATACAAATAAAACTATTGGAATAGCTGTATATAGAGACAATAGAACGAAGGTAAAATACATTAGTAGAACGACTATGGAGACAACAAATTACGACTGTTCGAAAACTTAAATGTGTTCCCAACTTTTGGCACTCAAACAGTCTTCAGAAATCCATCAGACAATTGAAACATTTGAAATATATTTAAGTTTTATAACTTTACCATATTCTCTTGTTTATAGGATTTTCATTATTTATTCTGTAGGATTTCAAAATATAATACCGAATGCAGAACTTTGAAGTTAAACATGTGTCACAAGGCTTTGGAATAAATTTTCTCATGTTATGTCGTTTAATTATTTTAACAATATTCTTACATATTGGATTTGAAATGTTTTTTAGGGTTGTACAAATTCCAAGCAGAATTAAAATAGTTCGTCCTTGTGTAGAAATTAGAACTACATTTTCACTTGTATAAGGGTTTTCAGCTCTGAATATAAGTCACATGCTGATCATTGTGATGCGATGTTCCCTTACGAGTCTCGCAATGCGAATTTGATGTCTCCGGAGGAGTCTTTTGTTATTTCATAATCTCCATATCCACGTTGTAAATTCGTGTAAACGTTGGCGAGATTCGACGGAATTCTCTTAGCAAGAATTATCTGAATTCGTAGGAAACACAGGAACTGAACTTGATTCACATTAGTCATATAATGGTGACTTCTCCTCTAGTGTAAGAGCCAGGGAAAAATACACTGTGCAGAAAGAAAGATTGTCTCAGTTGATTGGAAAAAATATTTTGTTTCCTCAGGTTTCTGTGTGCTGCGGTATAAAACACTTAGACACTCTTAATTTGAATCAGTGAAATATTCATAGTTTCAATAAGTTGCAAGGTTTTTCACTGGTGACTCTGTTGTTTAATCAATGTTGACTAGTGAAAAACGTGACAAAAAAACCAATTGAGGTATCAAATTAAATTAGTTAATTATATGTCGCTATTTATTCCGTACAAATTCTATTAATTTTAAATCTGTAACTTGAAATTTATAGTTTGAATCTGTATTTAAAATGACTTATCAACAATCTGAAACTATAATTGTCTACATTTAATATTTATCTTGTGTACAACCATTTCCAAAGCAAGCATGCTACTAATTTTAGTTCGCTAATTTTTTAAAAGTAAATAATGTATTTTGATTCGTAATTTTTTAATCATCGGTAACATTTGCAATAGTTCTACTTGATTCTTGTTGTTCGGTTGTTACGGATAGTCGAGTTTAAGTAATTGTCAAGTTTGCGCCGATACGTACTAAACTTACACATATCAACAGTAAACACCAATAAATTGTTACTGGATCGATAGCTCTTCAATAAGTGTTCAACGAGGGTAAATGGTTACAGTGTTAGCATGAAGTGGCAAAAGTCTTGAGCGTGAATATCGCTGGTATGGGGTAGTATTTTAATTTTGGCACTTCCTTTCTTGTGCTTATGACATGATTCAGAAAAGAAAATAATATTTATATCTAATAAAAAATTGCACATTATTTGTATACCTAGGTAAAAATAAAATTGTTACTTTCAATAAGTGAAAATTTCTTATTCATTGAGTAAGTTCATTTCGCTGATGTAGTCTATAATTTTCGTCAGATTACCAATGGGGCATTTTCAACATTTCAAACCAGTGTAATATCACTAGGAAACTCTGAATAATTACAGTTTCCAGGTTGGAGTGGAGAAAGAGCAATGTGGAAGGGTCTCACAGTTAACCTCAATATTGAGCTCTAATTTATTCACACTATCTTCACAACACTTGCTAGATATTATTCATTCACACTGATGTCAGATTATTGCTGCGCTCTGAGAGCAACTGCTTCTTTTGCGATATTGTGCTAAATACTGTTCCTCTCAGGGCCCTCTCTATGTTCAGAACATTGATATCGATCTAGAAGAATATTTAAAAGGTAGTTCCAATGTTTCAGGCGTACATATACAACCGGCATTAACGCCTTTTTAAGTCAAGGCTAATCCTACTATCGTTATAGCAATATTACCTTCACATCAGTTCTTATTTTAGCTGCGATCTCCGAAGTATCGCGTTCATAATATAACCATTTGTTACCTTAGATTTTATAGAATTCAGCTGGAATGAAAAACAGTACTATTTATTAAATTCTTACATTATTTTGAAATGTATAGTTCTTTTATTGCTATAAACATAGAGAAAATAGCCGTGGTGAAATGTAGTTAATGAGGGTTCCATAAATGTGCCTCGAAACACTCGAATAATCTCTTTAACATGATGGCATGTTTTTCTTAGAATAATGATTTCTGGTGTTTCTTGTTCTTAAGATGCATTCTTCTGATAAAAGAATCTTAGGGCTACATATCTCTCTTTTTAAAACGAGTTAATAATATTTACGGTGCCACAAAAAAACTGAAGTGATTTCAGTGGCTTGCGTTTAAATCTGTTGCCCTCTTAACGTCCAACATTATTATTAACGCTGGAAAAATATTTTTTTTTGTGACAGAATTATATTTTTTTACACTTTTACGAACATTTCAATATGTTATTTTTTTTTTCATACAGATATTAAGTGATTTGGGCATGTGCCAGACTTGAAAAAAAAGTGCCTCGAATGCCACATTGGTCCACAAAAAAAATAAGTACATAGTGATTGTTTACTAACTCTACTCGCGATGGAAGTAAATTTTCTAATTATAATAATTTGATTCAAACGTATGCAACATACGTACTACTTTCATTTATGCGTGTGAAAATCAACGTAACCATCTTTATATTTCTTCAAACACAAATGCACATAGCATTTTTACACTTTACGAATAACTTGTCTTTACACATTGGGTGGCAACAGCGGCGGCGATCATTAGCGAATAGTTGCCAATATCCTATTACATGACGACTAACCAGTGGAGAAGGAATGGCTCGGTGCATTTTAGCTTTATGCTCTCATTCTATGCTGGTATTCGATGTAGGTATTACTCTCTTGACCACATACCTTTCTTGTCTGCAAAGAGATTCTCAACTCCTGTCTTGAAGCTGGGAAGACCCATGGTCAAATTTCCACTCAAACCTTCTTTCTCGCAGTCCCTCTTATACATAAGCCTTTCCGATACCATGGCCATGTCCACAAAATGAAAAAAGAAACAAATAAAAATTTTTGACCTTATCTATATCTGTTAATAGCTGATAAGTCTTTCAATCAAATCAACGTTTCCCATAAAATCATTATAAGTGATAATAGCTCGATGGCACTGCACTTGTCTTGTCCTTTTTCTCTAGTCTCTGTACTGTTTGAAAGGGATGACAACTGTTAAATGTTCTGACCAAGGTAACACCTTTAGTGTCATACCACTTGATGGTCCTGACAGGTAATCCCTCAATTTTTCTTGTACAGCTCCTCTCTCTCACCCTTCTTTTCCATCTCAGTTTCTGAAAAGAATTTTAGATGTGAAACGATTTGTACGTATTGTACCTAAAACAGCCAATCACAAGTTGGTAAGTGCCACAAATAGTTACAGTTGAGGAATACCAATTATCAGAATAGACTAACAATGTGCCGAATCAGCCGCAAAAAAAAGTTTGAGCTTTTCTATATATCTGGAATATCTTCTGTAGGTGTGATACAGCCTGTGTAAAAATCCAAGTTGTGCAGAAGATCATTGTTATTACACAACACAAATATCTTACAACCCCATTTGCGTGTTTTTTTGGGTGTATTGCTTAAAAATGATTTTCGGTTGTAAGGGACAATTTGCTCGCTTATTCAGATAATTTTCTGTTCGATGGGTATTTGCTTGAACCTGACTCGAATGGAGTCAATTAGCGACCTTCTTTTGAACAAACGATCTCAGTCAGGATAAGTAACTGAAGGGCACCGGCTGTTGCCATTAAAATGCAAATTGGATTTCAACACTCCCCATCTATTTCTATACATAAATTCTGCTACTTTCTCAACACGAGTGCTTCTTCCTCAAAAAAAAGTCTACATTGGGGCAAACTGTAATCACTCACGCACAAGTGCCGATCAATTGTTCTATTTCTTATGCTTATGTATTTAAGGATTTATTTACATTATTTTGGACACAACACAAGTAGCTTTGTGTGAGTATGTTATCAAGAACATCTTCATAGAAAATATATTTGAAGTAATCTACTGGTTATGTGGGCAAATAATTTTGTGGTTTTTTAAATTCCAAAATAGGAATTGGTTTTTCACTTACATTTTTTGGAACATCAAACAATACATAAGAGCTCTCCAAATTTTTTTCTCCTCGATTGGTGTCAGGCTGTCTTCATCTTCAGAAGTTTCTGCCCTTCTAGTATAAGACCTTCCGAAACAATAATTACTGTTCAATTATAATATTTTTGGTCACACAGGTTTACTTTCAAGACAAGAAACCAATAAAGAATGTCCATTCGTGGTGCCCTTTATACTTCATTGGAGCCATTGTATGGACATTATACCCTCTCGTGTAAACCAAAATATCGGTATGTAAATGCTTTCTGCAAAACATATTTTTTTATTTCTTACCTGTTGAAACAGTAATGGAACCCAAACACTTTTTTAGAAGTACACATTTTCGGTGAATGTACAGTACTACAAAAGTAGTAATATACCGTTATGAGGTAAGTATCTACGACGCCTCTTCTCAACTGGTTTGTAGTCCGGGTCTTCGTCTGTGCTGTCTGCCATACTGCCGTCGCTGCATTCAGGAGACACAAAGATAATGTCTCTGTTTAGTTTTCTTACCCTCTTCATCTGAAATAGTAAAATAAACGACCTTCATTGACTCAGTGCTTTGTAGAATTTTTCCTCTCACGCATAACGTAAAAAAAAAAAAAAAAAAATATATCTGTAAATACCCTGATGCTTGTACATTGCACAAACAAATTACTATCAAAATTTATGTAACAAAATTCAATTTTATAGTTGCTAACATATAAGCGCCTTATTTATGCACAAAAAGTTATGAATTTATAGAAACATATACTTACCAGAATACTTTACTACAAGGTACACAACTTATGCAACACAGCTGTGTTACAAGAATGGCGGACCTATAAACAAAATAAACTACATAGTTCATGTTTTCAACATTATAGTGTATTTGCTACCTATATTACAAACAGCAACATCCCATAGATATACCCGTTAGCCACAGACAACACGAGTGTAAAAGTGCCTAAATATAAAAATATATCAACTCTTTGTGCCATGTATGGCACGCTGGGAATCACGAAGGTACAGTGGGTACTATTCACTGTGCATAATGCTACAGATAAAGAAATTAGCTGAAACATTGTAATAAAATTATAAGAGAAAACCAACTCAAGAAAATAATAATTTTTAAACCGTCAAAGAGACAGTATTTAAGTTAATACGTTTCATTGTGATGCGACAAAAGTATTCACATTCCTTGTTTTTCTTTTCCGCAGTAAAATTTTTGTTTCCTAAGTATGACATAAACACTGCTATGTTTATCAATGTCAACCTGATTTAGAAACTGTTAAAGGGTTCATCAGAACTCAGCCTTATGGCGAGACTAGTAACATATTGAGGTATTCTCTTATTGTGATACAAACGGTTTATATTTTAATGATCGAGAATACGAACTGTACAAAATGTTAATTGATAGCAAACCTAGGAAAATAATTTTGGTAACAAATTGTATAATTGAATTAAGAATAATGCACTCGTTTGTTCGGCTGCTATCGTCGAGGAACTCACATAATTTTTTACGTATTTTAATATGTAAGCGCCCGTGCTAAAATCTAGTTAGTTGCAGACTTTTAACTTTATAAAAATAACATACGTGCAATTCCAGACAGCCAACATAGCAAACTAAATTTTATACGCCCCCTGTCCCAAGGTCACGTAGTCTGAAATAAATATTTATATTCAGTAATGATTGATTGATACATTTGTCATTATTTTACAATTTTGTTGCGTGTATTATGTCATGGTAATGAAGCACATACAAATATGTACTTAAGTCACAATAATTTCAGACGCCTGAAAATTAATTTTCACGACGAATCAATTTTTGACTTCACTTACGTTATTGTTAAAATATTGTTGCAATTTTACCCTTCATTTATGTTAAATTTTAATACAAACGTAACGATAAACAGCGAATATAATATATTGTTTCAGTTTATAGATTGTAGAATCTAGGTAGCAATTCTCTCTGCATCATAAAAAACACGTCAATTATAGTTAGAGTGCAGTAGTGCTGTTATTACACAGAACCATACGAATTATATAAAATGTTTATATGTTTGCTTGCGTAGAAAAATCACATATCTTGTAATTACTTCTTTCTGTTCATATCTTTATGATACTGAAAATATTCACAGTACGCAACAACACGATAAGGGAATCAGTACTTGAACCGTATCACACTCGACGAACACAAAGGTTTCAGATAAAATAGAATAGGCTGAATACGTGTTGAGGCCACAGATTCCTATATATGCGGTTGTAGTAGACTAAGTTTCACTTTTTTAAATCCTGAAAGGGGGCATATATCGTAGGCCAATGTACAGAACAACAACTATTTTAATTTATTTTAAGTGCTTGTCCACACTGGTTTAGTAAATTTTATATATGTATTAATGTGTTTTAGTAAGAGTGCATTTCATAGGTGACGATAATTTATCTTGTAAATATGCAACGTGCACACACACACACACACAGAAGGGGGTTTTATCTTACGGACATTTTTTATGATGTCGGTGCAATTAAAACCGCCTCAATTAGCGATGAGGCCAGAGAACTCACCTCCTACTAGGCCGACCTGGGTAGGATATAATAGTTTCGCTTGTAGTTTTACATGGAAGACTTTGTCGTTGGCAGGCTGTTTTTATCAGCGTACTTGCGTTTCCCCGCCGTTCGCATTCCATCGATCCTATATTGCAAGACCTCATTTCAGGTCATCTGTAGGAACACGCAGATTCTAACAGGTGTTTGCGCCAGAAGTTTGCAGTCTGTATTCAATGTGTTATAGCTCGGTCTTCGAGTGGCCCCCATTCGCAGTATACTTATTATTAGTAAGATGCGACTTTTTCACTTCTGTGAATTTAGCTCATTATATAATACCAAAAAGGGAGACAGGTTTGTTAAATAGAAGAGCCACACACAGGCCATAAGTTTGTACGTAAATTTATGAACAAACCTTATTCGCGCATTTTGTAAAATAAATATTTTCTGCGGTACCTAAAATAATGTCCGTCAGCTGTAGTTTATAAAATGACTTTAATTTTGTGTTACAAAATAAGTAGGTAAATATTTCAAATATTACATTTTTAGTACTGAGGAAATTTCTATATTAAATTCGTACCTTTCATACTAGAAAGTCAAAATCTGCTGAGTTAGAAGTCATATCCGCTGCAGACTTTAACTTTGCATCTATTAGTGATGGTAATGCAAGTCAATTGAGCACGATCTATGATAAGTTCGTTTTATTCTGCGCACAATAAGGTAGGTTCAGTTAAGTTTTATTTGCGATATGTCCATTATTACTTACCTGATATATGTTAATATAAAATTTTGGGCATCCGAATTTATATTAAAACACATGTTTGTGTCATTGGTTCTTGATGGTAATCTGTCTTGCTGAAGTTATTAGTTATCGAGTGTGTTTTCGGAAACTGCGTATCGTTACTGATAACCACACGAAATTTCTCAAAACCACAAGATTTTCTAATTAATTGATTGAGACGCCAAACTCAACGTCGAAGACATGGGCGGTTAACCAATTATTTCAAACAATATAAACAATAACGAAATCAAAATTAACGTGCTTTAAAAGCAATGCAATTCACAAGGCAGATGCCTATACAATTAATTAATGATTTATACATACACGCAGAGCGTGGCAGTAAGAACAAATATAATATTTAACTATCAATGCTCAAAGTTCGTTACTTGGTACTACCTTATATTGTTAATGGTTAAGAACGAAATTGTGAGTACAGTGAAACGTTTAGCTGTGCCAGTAAAAATATTACACTTTTGTGCAACGGTATAAAATGCAGTTTGGTTTAGTCAACAAAGATATTTCTTTAGACGTAAAGAAACAAACTCGTTATTTGAACTAAGCAGATTTATTATTTGACTCAGTAACTATTTGTCTAGTATACGCTATGGTTACGTTACACAAAATATTTTCATTGACAACCGAATCCAATATATTTCACACGAATACTGTGTTATTCTATGAACAGGGCTAAACTAAACTTCATTACTGATTGATTTTTGTTTGCACACTCGTACTACTTGACCACGACAACTAGTCTTCCTATGAGGGGAAGAAGCGTGGCGCTAGTAGTAGGTAGGCACGTCACAGGGAGGGGAAATCTACTGCACCTGACATGAGTTAATGGCACACGGTCAGTGGAGACGTAGCGGCGGAAACCGAGCCAGCTTCTGTGCCACACCAGCTGCACGCGGTCGTCAAGGACAACACAGCGGTAGTTCGCTTTTATCACGCGGGACTAGTCGTGGTCGAGTAGTACGAGTGTGCTAACAACAATCAATCAGTAATGCTATTATTTACTAAGGAGAACTGCAAACATCTCCACTGCATGTATAAATTAAAATGCCACGGCTGTAGCTCAGTCCCATCTAGCAAAATTAGACTCTCTCTGTCAGGGTATCCGTAGGATAAAGTAAATGTAGGCTGATATGTTTTAGTTAGGTACACGAAATGCTGAAGTATGGTTTTAAGTGTAACAATAAGAAA
>PNEQ01031624.1:0-31529 GCA_003012365.1 Medauroidea extradentata
TGACATTTACATAAGCGAGAAGTAACTCGGTGGAAGAAAATAATTTTTAGAAGTACCATAACACGAGAATTCTCGATGACATTTACATCAGCGAGAAGTAACTCGGTGGAAGAAAATAATTTTTAGAAGTACCATAACACGAGAATTCTCGATGACATTTACTTCAGCGAGAAGTAACTCGGCGGAAGAAAATAATTTTAGTTACACTCATAAAAGTCGTTATTCAAGTTTTAGGTTAAAATTGTTATTCTTTTAAGATTGCAGTATTAAATGAATTTAATACATTACATCTCGCCATAGAAATGAAACACTTCTCTAGGACAGTCGTAGTATGGTTTTATTTTAAGTAACAAATCCCATTACTCAAAACTGCTAAACGTTAAAGCCTTACCTTAAATAAGGTTCTAAAGATACTTGCTTCATAACATAGCAGTAAATTCAAGCAACGCATAAGCTAAAATTTTTACGTTGAGCTAAACTATGTATGCATTAGGCCTACATACGTAACTGAATTTTGAGCTGAGATGATCGAGTTCATATTTGCGGGAGCAAAAGATGAATGTTGCTTTTCAATTGAATCGGTATTTTGAAACAAGCCGCTATGCATTACTTTAAGTACTCATCCTAAAAAATACCACTGCACCAAACTAAAAAGTGTTAATGTTTGCATTTTCTTGGCTTGTGGGTGTGAGCCGCGTCTGAGGATTGTCTTGCGACGTTTCGGCAGTCGTTGCAGCTGCCATCATCAGGTAGTTGGAGTCGGAGACCAACTACCAAGCCAAGAAAATGCAGACAACGGCCGCGAAAGCCTGCGATCTATTTTAGTGTTAATGTTACACATACACACTTATATATTTGAGCACTGTTATGTGATTCGTTATTGTTGACAGCGGTGTGGTATTTGTTAGATGCGTAATAGTTATTTGGACGCAGACCTACATATTATAGTCCGATTTCACCAGCATTCAGACTTACGGTAACTCCCTATTCCGCCATCTTGACAAGCGTCGAAGGGTTGAAGACTCCAAAGGACAACAGGAATTACCCCCACTCCTCCGACAAATCATAATTCAATGATATTGACCAACGAAGTGTCTTCTGACAGAGATGGCTTTAAAATTCCTCTCGTGAAATGGGAGTGTTTTGTCATTATTCCCCTGTGGCTTAAATGTGGGGGAATTTTCTCCACGATGTAATGGTGTTTGGAGAGGTCGGTACTGGAGGGGGTGATGGGGGATAGGGAGGGGGTTCGGTTGAGCGATGCAGGGGTAATTGTAACTTTGCCGCTCACCTCCGCGGGCGCCATATTAATTGCGCAGTTGTTCGCCGGGGCTGTCCGTAGCGTTCAACTGAGGTCGTTGGACCCGGCATCATATCATACACAGAATGATTGAAGTATAGTTGCCGCCAATAAGACTGGCCGATTATTTATGCATTTTAATTTCATGCTCCCTGTTGCTACTGTTTTTTCGATAGCAGCTTTTCAAGCCTAAACTATTACGGACATCAAAGAACTGTTTGGCAATTCGGTTTATAATGACCTTCTCCATGTTGACTAATGTAACGAATTATGTAATCAATCAAATTTTTGTTAGTTGACTTATTTGTTGTAACCGTATAATTGCTTCCCTAAAAAAATAGCTGTTTTTGGCAAAAACCAAATCAAACCAAAATGCCAAACAGACTTGTGATATCTTCTTTCGTTTAAGATTAAAATCATAACTATCGCAAAAACAGTAGAAATATGGGATCATGGCATTAAAGCATCATATTCCATATCAATGTTGGGCCAGTTTTTTTATATAACGCATGAATAAACGCTCCAGAGAAGTGTTCGAAGGGACGACAGACACGAGTTGAGCGCCTGGCGCTTAGAGGGCGATGAACAGAGTGAATAACTAGCAAGTGTCGTCCCTTAGAGCCCGCTCTCCCAGAGACAGAGCACTTTGTAGTCCAGCAGCAAATATACCTGCAATATCTTGTTGTTATTGCATGTGTCAGAAGTCATAGGATTGAAGTAAGGATGCCAGGATGTAGACTCCTTTTTCCCTTTGTCTTAAGGGTGTCCAAATGGGGAAAAAACTCGTAATTTTATGTATATTTCTATGAAACAGTGTTAGATTTGTAGAATTTACTTGGGAAGTACATTATCTTCTTACAAAAAAATTGCTCAGCCAGATTTCTCATAATGGCACTTCAAACTCAACATTTGCACGTGTTTAAGTCTTACAAGCCGAATAAACCATTGAACATAAATACATTAAAAAATTTCACACTGAAACTACTTGTTACGGGCTACTGCTTGTAATTCTTTAAAATGCACTACAAAATGTATTTGTAATAAAAAAATTATTAAATTTAAATTTTTTCCTCTTTTATAGATTTTTTAATACAAATATATTTTGTAATGTATTTTTAAACGTGTCAAGTAGTAGCCTGTGCCATTTAGTTTCAGTGTGAATTTTTAATTTACGTATGTTCATTGGTTTTTACAGCTTATAAGAACTAAAAACATGCTAATTTTGACTTTTAAGAGCCATTATGGGAAAACTGGTTGAGCTAATTTTTCCCGTAAGATGGAAATATAACCCCGTGTAACGTTTACAAAACTAACACTATTTCATACAAATAATAAATTATTATGATTATTCCCCACTTGGACGTTCTTTAGGTGACATACCACCGTAGTTCTAAAATGCCATCGTTAGAAAGTTTCACAATTATTTCCTTCGTAAGTAAATTCGGTAGAACTATAGTAAAACGTGACATATTTCGATAGAATGTTTTTGCGTTTCCTGAAAATAATAATTATATTTCTCAGAAGTTATTTACTTAGATACGGGCATACGCGCAAATACTGATTTTTCCTAACGAAGTATTGCTAGCGGCTCCTCTTCAAAGGCAGAAAAAAGTTTGCGTCATAATAATAGTTCATCGGTAGAGCCACGATTTGATGGCGAAAAGCTTTTTGCAACATTTGGTTTCGATGCGTCATGTGCACACCTGCAGCTCTGCTACATCGTCTGTGATTGGAGGATTTTACCCTCACTTGCCTTGGCAAATTATAGACGTACAGACTCACAATAATCTTACTCTGATTGGTGCAGTCAAATGAGAAACGTGTCTGAACAAAGACACGCTGCCAATAACCATGAATCAAAGCTGCCGATGTGCACGAGAGACACTGAAACAAAGTGGGGCAAAAATCTTTTCGCGACAAAATCGTGGCCCTATTCATCGGTGTTAGTTATGTTTACAGTTGAGAACTGAAATTGTATTTTACAAAACGTGTTCAAAATGATTAATTAGACTAGCATACAGCTATGTCTGTGTATGATTTCTGTAAGCGAAAATAGGACTTACACGCATATTATTAATTTAACTCCATGTGACATAGGGGCGCTGGCTGCTAAACTTGCAGACATGGAGTTTTTTTTTTTTTTCACTTTTTTTTTCTGCTGAAGGGAGTGGCTTTACGTCACATCGACAGCGAGGGTCAAAAGAGACGGTTACACAATTTTCGCACAAGGACATGAATCGGGAAAGGAGTCGACTCATCCTAACATTCGCCTGCAGCGACTTCAGTAAACTATGGAAAACCGAAACGAAGATAGCCGGAGCCGAGAATCGAACCCCGCCCTTCCTGAATGCGAGTCTGACGTGTTACAGTTGCGTTACCTCGTTAGGTCCATGAGTTTGAATTGGTAATAAATGTCTAAACTAGTTACTTACCCAAGAAACAATTTTAAAGATAACAGCTATTGTATGTAAACATTTCTATAAAAACGTACTGGTGCATGAAAAACTTCGCAATTTTTTTTGTATTTGTGTTTTAAATGGTAGATTTCGCGTTTATGCTCCACAATAGTGTCTAGAGCAAATATTTTAAATATCTTTTCAATCGCAATATTTAAAAAAAAAACAATTCGTATGCAGAACACAAGTATATCTAATGGCTGATATATGCCGATCAAACGTTTGGATTAGGGGTTCCGGGAAAATTTTGATTTTCAGGTGCAAAATATAGGCTATTTAAGCTGTTTTAGTACATAAACTTTGAATTTACTGCTGGAAGGAATATTAGTATTTTTACTAGATAATAATTTATAACTTTCTTTGGGGGGATACCCCTTAAATAATTTTTGAGGGTGCGTGTCCCCCCACCCGGAACGCCTATGATTATCTTGTTTATTGCAGCCATCTGGAAGTTGATTATCGTTTGTTGTGTTATATCCTTCCTCCGAGCATTTTGAAAGGAATTGTACACTCACACAGTAACTAAAAACTAAACTTTATACATCCCGCATGCCATATTTGTAGTAGCAAAGTTCTCATAAAAAGTGCCTCTTGACGAAAACTATAAATTCACTTTAAATTATTACAGCCGTTTCCATGTTCAAAGTAACAAATCACAAATAATTAATTTGGGATAGTAATAATACTTATACGTAGTATGTAGTAACTACCGTAGTCATTAAATAAAATATTTTTATGTACCATTGTTATTATCACAGGAAGTTAAATAAGTTAAACCATTCAGTACTAAGTACTCACTTTCACAGAAATAAAGAAAATAAAAATTTTCGTGATTCTCTATTCTAATAAAAATTAATTTCAGAAATTCGAAACAAGAGGTTGTGATTTGGATACTAAGAGAAGTTCTCAAAGGAAAAATATACGCCAGCTTTGGGCCTTGAGCGCAGAGTCGATTATGCACGTGGTGAATCAGTACAGGGTCGGCCTTATTTGTGTTTGCAGTACAATAGCACGCAACAGTATGTTGTTGCTGCATGTATGAAAAGTCACTGGATCAAACTGCAGACGCCAGGAAGTATTTTCTGCTTGTCTTCAAGAAAGTGAGCACCAATTCCCTAAAAATGCCATTTTTGAAGCCATTGCTACTATTTTTCCACTTTCTGATGACATACAATAAGACTATAGTAAAAAGTAGCGTCTCAGGCAATAGTCTTTTTATTTTTCTTCGCATGAAACTCTGTTCCCAAAAATATATTTACGGTCATAAGGGGCCTTGGTTGTCGAAGTGGCTAGAGCACTCGCTCCCACCAAGGCGATCCGGGTTCGATTCCCGACGGGGTAAGTCTGTGGATATTCGCACGTGGAAATCGTGCCGGACGATGCCTCTGGTCAGCGGGTTTTATCGGGCGTCTTTCGTTTCCCTCGCCCCTTCATTCCGGCGCCGCTCCATAGATCACGTCACCCCTCACCAGAGCTAAAGACCTAGATGTTGATTGGTAACCAAAATCTCTTCACTTCGCCAAAGAATATTTTCTGGTTACTTTTGGTCACTTATTTACATGTTGCAGACCGTAACCGCGAATTACCCTAACATATTTTGTATTCGTGTTGAAATAAATGACTTTACCGCAGCACAATGCATTTACCTGATTTGTCTGTACAAATAAACTGACCAAGATCTTTTCACTTCCTCACGGTTACATAGAATGCATATAAGTGCAACCATTGATTTTACAGACAATATCTAGGTATAGAATCCTCTTGGAATAAGTTTCAATGTTCTTCGCCATTCTCCCCTCCAGTGACATTTACCTCGTGGAGTCGACACCAGGCCTATTCTCATCAAACACGTGCATTTTATAGAGCAGCATAAACGGAGGAGTTACCCGCACACCTGCCAATAAAGTCTACAATTTATCGATTTGGTAAAGCTTTAAAAAATACATCAATTGAATAAAAGTTCTCCCCTCCTCGTAGTACTGGTGTTAGCATAAGTTTTACGCCGGTATAATAGTCTCGTCTTTATTACGCCTCGGCCGCATTTACGCTTTTGTTATCAGTGTCGTAGCCTCGGACCGGCATACGTTACGCATTTATCGCAGGTCCATAAAGGGCGTTGATCGCTGGTCCAGGTAATGTATTCTGTGAAATGCTAAGAGAAGGCTGCTGCTGAATACCGCACAGAGACGTAGCCGCAAAAACCTGCAAGATAACACTAGGTGATTTGTGACGATATGGCCTAACTGCAGGAGCTGATCACTCTATACTCGCAGTACGGTATATTGATACTTTTAGAAACCAAGTGTTGAAAAAAATTTCTACGAATACTTCCGTTATTACCGCACAACTATGTAAACAAATGAAAAAAGCAATACGGCATCTCAAACAGTCGGGCCTCATTTCATTACATCCTATAAGGTTCGGCAGACGTCAACGTATTCCCAGTTCAGAAATCTTTCGAATCACGGGTGCGATGCCCTGCCATAGGGTACCCTCTCCATACACTTTTAATCAAATTTATTATTTATTTCATTTCCTTTGGCTTAACATCTCGTTAACAGCGATTTCATTGGATGCAGTTACGCTGAATTTCACTCAAGGAATGGAACTAGGAAAGGTATCGGTCTTTGGCGTAAGTTAGTCTTTGAGGGGGAGAGTATACCCAGTGCCTGATACGCAGATAATACATTTGTGTATTGTTACCAGACCATGTGTATTTTTATTCTGTTGATGTCCCTAGTATGTTACTTTCCCTGCACTGGCCTCAAAATTTACGTATTTTGTATATACTCTAGAACACTATCTTTGTTACATCAAAATGTTTGTTGCTGCAAAGAAAAATTTTAATTAAATGTGAGCCACTGAAGTAATTTTGCCGCAAAGAAATTCTTGTTTAAAGGTCTCAGTAATGGTAACATAAGATGTGTTACTATTAAGATACTTTAACAGAATTCAATACGGCGAAGCTAGTTGTTTTTCAACGCAAGATTTAGGTATATATTGAAAAACGTCTTCTTACCTTTGCTACGCAGAAAGTGACATTACTTTAAAAGAAATTTTTTTAGTTAAAAAAAATATATAGTGACACCAAACATAAGTTTTCCGGTTTTCTTTGCGGTAAGACAAGATTTCTTTACAGCAAGCTAAATATCGTCAAACACCGTCTTTGTTGTAAATTAAAAGGTTTTACTGTGTACAATTTTTATATTAGATTTATTACTCTACTGAGTCGAGTAGTCAATTCATGCAGGCTTAGTCATCACTTATCATCTTGTATCTTAAATTCCGACGAGGAGAATCTTAGGTTGATGTAGTTTACATTATGGGAGGCACTGGATGATGGTAACAGTTTCTAAATAAAAATGCCTGTTTTTATTATTTTTAGTAGTACTTAGAGGGAAAAAAAATTACTAAACATTAATGCAAAGAGATGTAATTTTTGGTGAAATAAAGGAATTAGGTTGACTAGCCTTTTTTTGCAATGACAAAGAAAGTGCTGTTTCTAAAACATGCAATTAAAATTCGCTCACGAAATTTTTAACCCGAAACAGGAACGGCATTGCTTCGGAATTCTTTACAAGGCATTGTGAGAAAAAAATTTCACAGATAAAGTGGGTTGAAATATGACGTAAATATTCTTAATTTGTCAAAAAGTTTAAAACAGTCTGGCATTGTTTTCCTGTTTTATAGTCTCGCAGTACGCTAACACTTTTATTTAACTATAAACTATTAAATACTCCAAAGTAATTTGTGTTTCAAAATAACTATAATTATGATTTTTACCCGAGAGCTTGCGAAAAGATAGTAAAACCATTTTTTACTCTATTAAAAGGGTCAGAAAATATAATTTACACATATTGAAAAGTGACTGGTACATTTTGGAAAATTGCAGCAGGTTTTTATATACGTTGGCCTAACCGTAAATAAAAAAAATTTTTGCTGTGTAAAGTTAATGGTAGAAAAATTCGAGATTCTAAAAAAAAATGCTTTATAAGAGCTAAATAACTGTTATTTTAGTACAGAAATGTTAAATGAATTATACCATAATAACAAACTTAAAATGCGATATTTAACAAAATGTGGTTTAGGTGAAAATAAAGTGAACAGTTTTATTTAATTACCGGTAAAAAGGCTCACACGCAAAGGTAAGTCCTGTTTACTTTTCACTACGTTGCTAGGACGTATACATTATAAATTACATCATTAAAATAATTCGAAACTGCCGTATGAAATACTTATGAGTGCTGTAATATTTGCGAAGTTATGTTACCGTGATCTGAAGAAGAGATTTTGCTTTGTCTATCAATTTATTTAATACCTTGAAATTCGTCAGATATTTTCGTTTCGAACACCTATGAAATGTTTTTGAAACAAGGTATTTAAGCAGATAGGTTTATTGAGAGAAAATCAATAAAAAAAAACATTTTAGTTGAGTTCGGTATGCGAAATAAACCATAATAAAATAAAAACACCCTTTATATATTTGAAATAATGTATACAAAATAAATAATTTAATGTGGTTATCCAAATATTTATGTGTCACGTAGGAATACTAGATAATTGTAAATTAGCTACGTTATTTATTTTGTGCATTATTTGTTTACATATTGTATGGATTTTTCAAGTGGTCTCAAATTTCTTGAATCATTGGCCCTAACACACTCGCGTCTAATTTGGGAGAATCCGGGTTTGATTCCCAGATCCGGGAATCCTGATGTAGGTTTTCCGCGGTTTTCTTAAATCACTCGTGGCGAATTGTGGGTTGATTCAATTATACAGGCTCTGGTCGATTCATTTACATTTCCTTCGTGTAAATTTACCAAGGCTGTAAATTTATTATGGATCACACGTAACACTCGGTGAAAAGTTACAAATAATAATACTAATAATAATAATGATATCATGGCATTCCGTTAATTTTTGTGTTTTAAATAGTTGATCGCATACTATTTATACACACACTTTTGTAGAGCCGTTTGTTTAACTTTAGAGGTACAATGCGTTTAAATTGATTCGGAATGGTTAAAGGAGTAACTTCGACCGAAACATAAGTTGCTAAAATTGGCATGTAAAAATTGCATGTCACTGTACAAGAAGGCAAATAAGTGTTTATAATACCTACAAAGCAATAATTATGCGCTCCGTTCGGATGTAAAGAAAATTTGAAACAAAAAATTAAAATGTATGTTGATGTTTAAGTGTTCAGTGATTTTCAACCTGTAGCGATTATGTCACATCACATCTATACAACATTTTTTAACATTCTTTGTGTAAAATAAATTGACAACGTTATGTTAATACTACAATAACATTAAGTAACTGTGAAATATAAAATAAACGTAAGGGTATCTGGGAACAGCAAATTAATGTTAATATTATAATTTCTTCGCAATAAAAACACATTTGTAGTTGTGCACATTTTGAGCTACTTCATGAAGCTTTTATTTTTACTGTAAGTTATCTACATATCCAAAGCAAATTATAATAAATAATTTAGTAACCATATTTTTCTGGCGTTATCCAAGAATCATTATCCTTCTTAAAAAGTTAATATTAGAAAAAAAAGACTTCAGTCTATACACCGACTTTGGTTTAGTGTCGGGACAGTGTGGTAGACGTGAATGTGACACATAAAACTCTTTTATCTACACATTCTAATTTATCTACAGAAGAGCAACCATGTCACATTTAGTCAACATCCGTTGAATATACTGAACTTTGTATACCGAAACACAAGATAACATTCGTTAAAATTTTACTAACTTTTCCGCTTCCGTGTGGGCCGCGGTGGCCGAGGGGTCAGACCTCTCGCTTCCCGGTGGGGTCGGTCCTCGGATTTTCGCATGTGGGAATCGTGCCGCACGATGCCGCTGGTCGGCGGGTTTTCTCGGGGATCTCCCCGTTTCCCCCGCCAATCCATTCCAGCGCTGTTCCATACTCACATATCACCCCCACCAGCGCTAAAGACCTAGATGTTAAGCGCTAACCGAAATCATTTAATTTCACTTTTTCGCTTCCGTATTAGGTGCCTCTCTGTCCGTGATTTTGTAGACCAGATAATCAGCCATGAAATTTAAGTAGGGAATGATAGTCAATTTCAAATATTTCCCAATGCGTTATTATAAACCAAACTCTTTCAAATTAAAGTGTCCTACGTAAAATTTATCCAGAAATGATACGTTACAAATTATGTAAAAAAAAAAAAAAAAAAAAGAATACTTAGTCACCATTTTTAAAATATGAATTTTAATGAATTATAACATTTTGGAAATTTAGTATTAGAACTAACAAGTTTGCAATGTTTCTATAGGCTGTTCACTATAAACTGAGCACTCAACAGAACTTTTAATTAATTAAAAATGCACTTTATTGGGCCAGTATATGTTAACATTTGAGTGTGTTGAAACCGTTTCACTGGTTATTATTTACATGGAAGTTTTCATATTCAAATTAGTAAAGATGACCGCAAAACAGCCGAAAGAAAACTATGTGCAGTGCTCAATTTATCGTGAATGACCTATAATATGGCAGTGCTCTTTTAAAAATGTCACGTAGAATTATTTTTGTTTGATGGAGTTATTTTTAGAATTAATTTATTGTGAAGTAATTAATCTTAACATTGATTAACCGTTGCTATGTTAATATTCAGCGCTCTTAAGGTGGATCTTTACCCGACATCTAAGAGAAGTGTTCATTTTATGCCGTGAGTTCTATACAAATATGTATAAGGAGGAATATTGTCACCATTTTGAATCATAATTCTGGTTCAGATCCAGTTTAAAAAATTCAACTTCGTTAGCGAATTAAATTCTCTATGTACTATTAAAATGCCTGACGTCACAAGAAACTGCACGCTGGTTCTGTAATGGCAACTGAAATCGTCCAAAATAACTCACCACTATTCTAATCCGGACGTTTCTACGAAATAGAGTAGTACTGGAATTTCATCAATACTATATGTAATTAAATTCCAGAGTCGCACCCTATGCTATAACTTATACAGAATTTTAAAAATGAAAAACAAGTAGGTATCATTCCTAACTCTAAATAAATTTGAGTTGAAAGCTGTCCCATTGAACTTCATTTTACGTTCGACATACATAAGCGTTAGTTAATTTTTATACTTTCACAACATCTTGTTGATTTTTAACTAGTAAACATCGGGATGAAATTAGATGATTTTTCTCCAGATGTCTGTCTGTTAAAATTAACAAAGGTAGTGCGGGCGTAAATATTTTATATCCATTAATAACATAAAATTTCTGCCATGTCAGTCATAATATTTACGTGAACATCTTTGTACGGCTCTTCCGGCAAAGATTTATAATTCTTAAATGGTGGGACTGATCCCCCTTAACGCCTTACGTTTACGTCTACGCGACCAGAACCAGAGGACCGGGTACTGCTGCAAGGATTCGTATCCATCTGAATCTATCTTCTGCTCTATTGCTCCAGTTAGTTGTGCTCATCCCTGGATGAAGTAGATCTTTACGCGTCACGGTGGCCGTCTGTTTGAACGTCTTTTGTGCATTAGAGGCCTAGAAGTGCGGAAGCGTTAAGAAAGACACAGCATGCGCATCACGCCACCCCTAGTTTCTAGGTGCAAGTCACAAAACTAGTGTGCAGTGTTATTTCTCACGACTCGCTTCTATGAGACATTCAACAGTGGCCCTATAATTTTATGACATAATATTAAAGATAAATGTGTATTGCAAATGGTTGTAATTTTTTTAACGATTCTCTGTCAAGATTTTCGTACTTTTATAGGTACAGGTACCTAAATTTCGCAGATACATTCCAGGTCAGGTTGAACGCCAATTATGTATACTTCATTGTCATGTCTGTGACTTGCTGTCGGCTATTACGAAACGCGTTTAACTACTGCAAGCCAGTAGTAAATAAGGAAATAATGCGAAGTGCTACAGTTTGCTACCTGCTTGTACGATTATATAATCGGACGATTGTGGCCAGTGGGTGTATAGGACTGACAAGTCTAGGCTACTACCAGATGAATCCGCGAAGTTGACGTACCTAGATGAATGGATGACCTGACATGGGTATACACACGTGTATAGTCTGTTCATATTAAATTGAGCCCTCCCCAACACGTATAATATCCAAAAACTCTATTTTATTGGTGTTTAAAATGTTATGTTTTGAGAGTGATAAAACGTTTACGCTGGTGTTTAGTTCCCTGGAAATTTTCATATTACAAATAGCAAAGATAACTGTAAAATGTCTAAAAGAAAGAAGTGCTCACTTTATCGTGAATAGTCTAAAACATCATTTGAATGCTATTCCTACACAGTAAAAAAATTTGTACTTTTACAAAAAAGTTTTTTTGGAAACCAGTTTCCAAAAAAGTTTTTGGTGACACTACAAAGACTTTTTGTAAAATTTACAAAAACATGTATTTTTACAAACTTCTTTGTACATTTACAAACATTTCTGCAAATATAGAAACAAATGTACATTTACAGCTAATACCTGGTTAAGTTTACAACACTTTTTTGTAGTGTTACAAAAAAAAAATTTTGGAAACTAGTTTCCAAAAATTTTTTTTGTAAAATTACGAAATGTTTTGTAAAATTTGTCAGGTCTCCTACGTTTATTTTCTTTCAAATCGAAAAATTTGCTCATTAACGTTTATTTTACTAGTTCGCAAAGGTGTTTACGATATTTGTAACCACTTTAAAAGGTTTCTGACATCTTACTTTCATTACCTGACTTATTACGTTCTGATATTAGTTTACAAGATTTTACTTGTAAATGTACACATTTTTTTTTTACTGCTTACTTTTTTACAAGCTGAGAAGTTTTCGAAAAATGTTGTGACGGCCGGAGCTTTGCACTGGACAAGAGGCCATCTTAACACCACATTATCAAATATATTTTTATTATTATCCTTGACAACCGACTTCAGAAGTACTTACGTTGCTGAGTACAGCAAATAGTCATTCATCGACCAGGAGGAGGCTGATTGGCTGGCGGCTATTAGAAGAGAGACAGAGAGAGTGGTCAACTGTCTCACAGGGAGGGAAAATGATGAGAGAAGAGGGGATCATCAAGATAGCAGCCTCCACGGGTTAATGGCTAAGGAGGGGAAGATGGGTAATCCGGCAATCACTCCGCCCACGGCGGCTGGTCATCACCGCCAGAACGCAATCTAACCACCGGCTACACGGCTTCCTGAGGCCCGCTGCGTGCATTGTTCTTCTGCTAACGGAGCACGTCTCTACCGTCAGTTCAGTTGCTGACGGCTATCTTCGCACACTGCTGTCGCTCCTGCTTGCACCGCCAATCTCTACTTTGTTTTACTGTACTACAGCGGCGTAGCGTGACTCTTCATTTGTTGGTTGGGGGTGGGGGTGGAACTACCTAAAGTATTTTTTGTAAAACTACAAGTTAAATGTGTCAATTTACAAAAACTTGCTTGGAAATGTATCTATAACTACAGTAATAATTCAATATAAAAGATTGATTAGAAATTTAACAAATATTTTGTAAAGGAAATTAAAATAGAAAGTAGTTTCTTTTCAGAAACTAACATAATGCATAATTCACTCGCAGATTAATTTACGCTTTATTTTTGAAGGCAGTACATACACTCGGATTACTAGTCCATACAAAGATCAGGGTTTGTATATATTAAATTCCCATTGCGCAACATTTCGTTTTATAGGATTTTTTTTATTTTTTGAAGTTGGGAGAGGGGTCACGTGCCCCCTGTCCCACACCAATGAAACTACGCCCATGCTATAGACTACAGTAAATTAATTATAGCCGGTTATAATAACGTACGATGTACATGCCCGAGAGACATGGTATTGCACTCTGAATTGCAGACTTTCCGGCTGGACGTACGTAGGCATCTACTTGTCCCGGAGGATTACATTAAACGAGGTCGTACCGTGAGAAAGGCACCAGAAAAATTTTTCTAGAGTGGTAAGGCGGAGGTCCCCAAGAAAACCCACCGAATAGCATCATCGTTCAGCACGATTTCCCACGTACAAGAACCTGGGTACAGACCCCGCCGGGAATCGAGCCCGGATCGCTTTGATGGGAGGCGAGTGCTCTAGTCATCCTGCGCCAACCGCGGTACCTTTATAATACGTTTCTAGGGTGGTGGGAGTTGGAGGAAATTTCGTCTGGAACACGAGTAAATTTTTCAAGCGCCCAATACTCACAAGCCAGGTTTCACGATCTACTCTTGGTCACCCTGCTCCATAGCAAGGTAAGCTGCTGTTATAGCAGGTAATTCGGGATAAAGTGAGCACTAAAAATTTAACCTTTGAAAAATATCACTTACCGTTGCTGCATACGATTCAACATTAACTCTAGTTGTCTTGCTACTTGTATGGTTTGCAGCGAAATTATGCAAAATTGTTCAGTGTATTTTCTTATTTAAATACAACAACACTGAAATAAAATCAAACGAAATCGACATTACTGTATTTTAAATAATTAATAAAACTTCTACCGACTGCACAATTTATCTTACACGCGCAAAAATCAAGTGACGTGTCCAGAGAGGTTAGACAATTCCCTTCGTTAGCTGTTACGTGCAGAAAGATTCGAAATGGCTGGAAATAGAACTTTAGCAAGGCTTTTTAGAGTGCTCACTTTATCCCGAATAGCCTATAGTAGACAGAACTGGCAAATTGGAGTTTAAAAAATGTAAACAGTGGACATAACCAAAATCACAGTGAAGCGAAACTCAGTGCACAGTGTTCAAAATATCGATCATCTAAGTACGAAATGAATATTATGTGTAGTCCTTGTAGTCTATGAACTTTTCTGGCAGTTAACCCAATGGTGTAGTAATTTTTTGTGGTCCGTATTTCAGCACAATTAGATTTGTGTGGTTTTCTCTGAGGTTTACATCGTCAGGTAGACAGAGCTTTAACACCATAAAACAAATAAGAATATATTTCCTCCAAACGAGTTATTTATGCGCCGAATTTAGCAAGAATCAATGCAGAGATTTCTGAGATGTTAGGTCGGATATTAAATGTATTATTTTCATTGAGTACTATATTACAACGGCGGCCACATGATGCAAGTTTTACTATGTTATCTGTGTATATGATGTATGTCTTCTTGTAGTATTTTTTACGTGCCGAATTTGACAGGAATCGATTTAGTCACGTCTGAAACGTTAAGCATATATTTACGTATTTTTGTAGTATCTTCCGTAAATTGTTTGTTTTATACATTCGAGGTTTATCTGTCTTAGCGTTGCCGTAAATGACATAAAAACATACATTATTAATATATTTCTACCTTCCGAAATCGCTGACCTACAGCAATAACGCCTAGAAGCTTTGACAATGAAATATCGAAAAATAATATCAAGTATAACCTAGCAATGCACAGAAGCGCAAATTTTAATAATCCATTACAGATTAAATGATCTCATGACCTTGAAACTCAAGTAGTATGGAGAGTACCTATATGTATATGTACTGTATTGTTAACATGTCAGACACACGTCCAACAATAATTATACTCATAATCGAACACATTACTTTAAACTGAAAATGTTGCCCTACTTTTAGCGTCAACATCGTTCCAAAGAAAAATGTGCTTATAAATATCGGAATTATACTGAACAAAAATAGATAATAAAACGACGAAGATTAGACAACAGAATAAATAACACTATGAAAATCTAAATCGAGACGATAAATTATGTTAAATTTATTTTCATGCTTCCGCAAATCTTGTGTAAGTGACATTTACTGTAATAATACGAGTATAAAGGTTATACGTGGGCCGTTAAGATCGGATACTTTGCGATTGTAGGCAAAGATAATTTCTAGTTACACTTCGCATGGTCTTGTGTCAGAATTGCAGGAGCAATGTGCATTTATAAACAGTTCTTAAATATAATCTAGATAATACGCTGAAATTATTGCTGTGTGTTAAGATAGCATACCAGCCACTGAAATTTTTCGATGCAAGATTATATACCTAGTCTCGAATCTATATGAACTTCAAAGGTCAACTTCGTGGTTCAAGCAAAGCTGCTGTCGGAAGGTACCTGCTCTGACGTTATATAAAACAGCCTTCAAAGTATTGTATTGCAAATAACTAAGCTAATAAACATTAGTGAAATGTGCTTCCTGTAGATTCTAGTACGCGACCCTTTAACTATGCATGTACATATCACTGTACATACCGTGTCATCTTCTGATATCATCTCTCTCCAGAACTTGCTCAGACCAAAACGAAAAATAAACGTCATATTAAATAACATAGTTGTAGAATAATGTAACTAAAATATTTTAAACAGATTTTTTTTCAAGAAACAGAGCTGTAATCAACAGCCAAATAAATGCCTTTTTAATGTCAACCATTCAAATTTAGAAAATTAAGGAGTGTATTGTTTATTCGTGAATTTTATTTCTGGTAACTACAGTACCTCGCAGCTTGCCCGGGATCTTTCTGGAGGTGATTACATAGAGTGAGACAGGATTGGATGTGTTAATTTTGTGCGATGATGGCAAATATATAGGAATAGTAAATCGAAATGTGTATTCAATTTGTTCTAGAACTGAATATAATATGAGTAGCCTAATGCTAGCATGAAAATCGACGTTAACATTTCATTTCTTTTAATTCAATCAAGTGTGTCTCTCAACAAAATATGAACAGTGTTTAGTAAATTAAACACACGAATCATTATTTCCGTAACGTCAACGTTATTTAAATATCGCGATTGTTGTTATACATATAACACAAAGCTGCAGAGTTATTGTTATAGATTATCGTAACCATCATGGTATAAAGCTAAGACTCATGTCTGCCTATCTTATTATATATGAGTAGATATTTACTTATTTGATTGATTAGGATCCATCGATGTTTTTCTGACTCAACAAATAACATTAGTACAATTTTGGAAAGTAATAAGAGTCATATCCACAAAGACGAAAAAAAAAAAAAAACAATAAAAACGGAAATTAATTCCTGAACCTAATACAGTCATTTTATCAAGAAAGACGCCAAAAAACAAAAGAATAACAAAAAAATAAGGTTTATAAAAATGGACACAAAAAACTGACTAGAACAACGATGACAGCACAAACGAAAGGAGACTCGAATGGATGTGAACACGGATGACACAATAAAGACGAAAATTAATGGAAAATTTTTAAAGTCAGTAGGGAAGTGAGAAAAGGTTACATGACATCACTTTACGACGAAGTTTTGTTCACACGCCAAATTTCCCCGCGGGTAATGATCCAATACAATTACAGGAATACAAGTGGATTCAAGAGAAGGCGTCCGCCCGTCGCTCGCCTCACCGACAGCCAATCAAAGATCACTTACAATACCATCCATCGGTTTGTCGAATCATGGCGTGTTTGACTTACAATGGCCGAACGCATGAATCTGCAACTATGTGAATTTAACTGGTAGTGTTCGGCGAAGTTTGATTTTGTAATGTTTGTATGAACCTTTTATTTTCTGTACGTTCGTCTGTTTGTTGCCAAATAAATATAATAACTTTGTCGCACCTAAAGGCCTTGTTAATTGAATAGACTGAAATTATACTGCATACATTACTTAGGCTACTGCAGGAATACACAAAAGAAAAACTTGGTCACAATATTCACGGCTGTAATGCGTTAATAGATCTATTCATGAGGCGGTTACTAAATCCCAAATTCGGCGTACAGAGACTTTTTGGTCAGCCAGAAAATGTCAGAAATGAGGCAAAAATATCAAATGGGTATATCACATTGTAACACTCATTTCCAGATTCCTTTTACACAACAAACAATAATTGTTTAATTAGTTAATGTATGGTAGTATTAAAGAAAACTTTATTAAAAAAACTATTAATTTATATCTCTGTCTTTTTATTTAATTTAATCTCCTTTTAATTTGATTCCATGAACGTGCCAGAGTCGGTTACTTCACCCGGTCAGCTCAACAGTGAGTGGAATGGAAGATACAAGTAATTTCACCTAAAATCATTTTGACTTGAACAGTTCAGATTCAACAAACACTTGGCATAAAATCGTTTGATGCAAAGTCACTTGATCTAAATTTACTTGCGCTTTAAGTTAATTGGTAATAAATTAATTGGCCTCCAGTTTCCTTGTCTTAAAATGTTTCCGGTGAAATAGTCATCTGGCCTACATACATTTGCTTAAAATAACTGCCTTAAAATTATTTTTTTTTTCATATGGTACGAGATTTAAATTATTTGGCTAAAATTCATAGCTCTAAATTATTTGGCATACTGTCAACTCGCCTGAAATTGTTGGGCCCAAAAATAACTGACTTGCTTTAAAATCACTTGACTTAAAGTTATGTTCCCTAATGGCAATTAAAAAAACTTTTCCTCAATATATTTCTTGACGGATGTATCAAGGACGCTTATGTTTAAAGAGTTTTCTACTCACAACTGCCTACAACATGGTTCATCGTTGCTGAATACCATGCCCTGTTGTAGCAACACAGTGTTCATACGAAAAATATCGACGTTCATCTGAACAAATGTATGAGTCATTAAAGGCATATTAAAATGCACGTCAGTCTCCTGGTTTCATATACTATTAGCAAAATACCACCCCCAGAATCAAGATGACAGGGAGAAACGGTAAGTGAGGGAAGAAAGTTACACTACTCTAAATATCGAAACGATTTTCCAGTCCATGAAATCCTTAACGATCTAACGCCTCTCCCCTCTTCAAATCGTCATAAGTCAACGAATCTAATATGCCAAGGAGCAACTAACATCAACATTAAGAGAAATTACGTCAAAGAGGGTACTCTGCACCTGTGAAACGCCAAGCTGTTCTAGATTCTACAACTGGACTTCCAAGGTTTCACCTGAAGAGACACATTGGAAAAAAATTAAACTGTATCTAATATAAAGTATATATTCGTTAAGTACGTACATAATCTTAATTACTAGCCCCGAGTATATACTTGTAAAGACTGTTCGGACAGGTCAACACCTTTCCAAACTAGACAATGGTGTTTGTAACTAAAGGAAAATAAAGAACATTTTGGAGGGTACTACCAGGGAGTTAATGTATTTTATATATCTTCCGGAATTATATTTAAAACGAAATATAAACAATTTCTAAATTGTTTCAGGGGGCAAATATTATTTTATGGCGTACACTTGTTTAAATGCTTCTGAAATACTTTTAAAAATTCTGTTACAAGTTTAGCAACATTTTTCATGTGGGCAATTCTCTAAACTCTTTGGCATATATGTCTTATAATTATAAATAAAATAGTGTTATTAAGTTCTTGATTTACTAGTTTACAAAGCTGACAAAACTACACAAAACAGCAATCATGTCTAACATTCACAGCACCCATATTATGCACATAATTACCACTGCACCACAGAAACGTTAATTAACTCTGACGGTTAAAGAACAACATTGTTTATCATTAATTAATTATTGACTACAAATAACAATAAAAGTTCAGTCATGTGTCCAATCAGCAGTCTCTCAAATAGTTAAAAGTCAAACCTTAACAGTCCGAAGCACCCCGAGTGCACCACTGTCTTCACCCTTGAAGTCTTCGGTTTGACTCCCGTCACGTACCTCCTTTTTGTCCGTCGACCTGTAGCAGCAGTCCTCTTGTTTCGCCCAATACTGCTCGCAAGATATGTGCCTGAAGCGTCATAATAGACTCTGACATCACCTTAATGTCTTCACCAGTCTCTCTCCACAAGCTTAGCACCTCCTTCTAGCAGGACCTATAGCGAACTCTCCTACGTTGCCAGTGACTGCTCTCGCCGATACGATACCTCCAGTGTTCTCCACAGCTCACCACCTTTCTGTAGCACGCTGACACCTTCTTAACTGCTGCCATTGATACAACACCGCAAGTGTTGTTCGTCCCTTCTGCAGCCCGCTGATGTTACTCAGCCTCGCCGCCTACCATTGCCGCCACATCGCCGCCCCCTAAGGCGATGCTTCTCGTCGTCTTCGCCGCCAACTGAACAATTCTAGGCTTTGTCTTCTCCGTGGCCGGTCCCTTCTCACGACGTCCGTTGTCTCCTCAGTGTCGCCGACGCCGACCCACACCGCACTCGGGTCTCTCTTCACACTCACATGGGTCTCCAACAGACTTCACAAGACTCCCCAAGGCCGCCTCTATTTCGCAGTTTGGAGGCTTTTATACGGCCCATTTAGTGACGTCAATCAGTGGTGCAGTATAATGACCAGAGGTCTAAAAATAGATTACCTCACGCATACCTGCCAACAGTCACATAAGCAAATACGTCATGGGGGTATCCCGATGACGTCTCTATGGTTGAATCATCGGACTGTCCGCCCGACACGACGCGACATGTCTCCAGCCAGGCCAACACGCAACAATACTTACTAATTTTTCATCAAGCGTACTACATAACCTTCACAGAACCTCAAAATCAACTCAAGTTTATATGTCAGTAGAAGCTAGTATGCTGGAAAACGCATCTAGTAAACAACTTGGTTTATTTAATAAAGGAGTAACAGCTGCGTAGTAGGCCTATACTGACAATTCGGACAGTGCTGATATATACTTGATGACGTCAAAACCAAATACGGATATGTATATACTTGAAGATAATTCAGATACAGTCTAAACTCACTGAGAACAGGCCAAACCCGATGTATGCAATGCTACATAAGTGGAGACACGGTAGTCTCTCTCGTGCCTGTGATTACAGAGCTCCTTCTCAGATTGCTAATAAAATATAATGAATCATCCGACGACGTTATCAAAACTACCCTTTTCTACACAGACTAGATGCAAAAACTGTGCTACGCCCTCTGGCGGAGCCCAAGGATACGCCTGAGAAAACCATTTTTTTCCTCAAGACACCCCCAAGGATAGCGCGCATACATCTGCCACCACTGACTTCAGCCTACTGACGACAGATCCTCAACAAAAAAGTCCTAACTGGATAAATGTTGATTTAAAGAGAGAAAATTAGAACAGGCAAAGTGCAAATTTGAAAGCCGTTTTAGAAATGTATCACAAAAAATGTGGGCCCAACCGTTAAATGCACAATTCTACGTACTTTAAAAAAAAATGTCAACACTCTGTTACAAAAATATAAAATTTATTATGATCAAATATTGTGTATGATGGCACAAAAATTTTACTACAGGGAAACAGAACACAACCAAAAAGACTCGTACCTTAGCAACCTTTAAATGTAACGGAAATTATAATACCTTCAAAAGTATTTACACATTGCATTGCATGCTTTTAACAACATTCCAATTAATTATGTCCTTAGTATTAAAACAGTAGTTATTAAATATTCCAAGATGCATGCTTAAATGAACATAGTGATATTTTACCACCTTCCTACAAAAATAGAGAATTATTCTGTTTTAAATATTTCAAAGTCTCAAAGTTTAGTCCCCTACTTCTGAATATTCCAAATATCAAGCAAACATCTTCTCAACTTTTATGACGAGATCCATCATGACGCCCCAGGAGTCCGAGTGTACTTCTCGGTTCATAAGGACGCCTATTTATTGCGGAAACTCTACTCCCACTCGATTTAAATCGTCCAATCGTAGTACAGTTACAATTACATCATACACGAACTTCAACGCCCTCTTTACTACGGCGGTGTTGTCTATTATAAACAGTTTTGCCAACCACATAAAAACATAAATACCGAACGTTTCAGCTACACACAACACCTGTGACTGCCGAAGACCAATCAAGGCGTAGCTGACGTCACATCAGCAGACTGACGTAGACGGGGACAGCTGTCTTCTCTTGTTTCAGATGAACACATACAGAAGCAGCAGTCGGTCGTGCCGGGCGTTGTAAACTTCCGTTAAATTGGCAGGCGCAAATTTTTAACAATTTAGCCATATTTTCGGGGTCGGAGTTAAGGGGTATTGATCCATACCGCCTTGGATTTATCAGGTTATTCTCGATAACCTCTGTTACTGTCAATGTACCAAAATTTTTGACACGACGGGGCGTAGATACAAACTTAATCGATTTTCTGAAATTGTTTGAATCATAATATTTTCATTATTTTGGAATGGGAAACACATGACAAAGAAAAATTACTTTAATTATTGGAGCGACTACAGGGGTTATAATAGCAACATAAACAACGCCGCGCTGATTCCAAAAAGTGAATGAAACAAAAAAATGTGTGTTATAAACGCGAGAAAAAGTAAAATGATATCTCTATACACTTATTAAAAAAAAAAAAAGCAGTAAATTCGATCTGAGAGGGATCAGTCCCCCTTAATGTTCTTTCGTGCGTGAAACAGCAGCAACGAATTAAAGGGTTCCAGACAATTGAGGTAAGAATGTTGGTTAATGAATAAAAGGCAGTAGAAAATATACAGAAAGTAATTTTTATATTCACTTGAAGATGTGTTTTTTTAATATCATACACTTAATGCTGTTTCTTTTTAAACAAAACATTTACAAGGAGATGTGCTAATTATCTGTGCATATTCTTCCATAGAACAAGCATTTACAAAACATTTTATTGCTATTCCAACACCCTCCCTCAATAAAATGATTAACATAAACTTAAGTATGAAAAGAACAATAAAAAAATACATGACACTTAACCTGTTTAAAAATGATTTTGAATTTACACAAGCCCTATTTTAGAAGAGAATTTATCAAGAATTATTCTTGACACAGGTTTAGTCAGACTGTCTGCTATTTGGTCCTTTGAACTTATGTATTCCAACTTAACAGTCCCCTCCGAAATCTTTTCTCTAACAAAATGATATTTGACATCAATGTGTTTCATTCTCTTGTGAGCTTCTGGATTCTTCGCAATACAGATTGTCGCCTGGTTATCTTTATGAATAATGAACGGAGTAGTGTTAGGAATTTTAAGTTCCATTAAAATATTGTTGATCCAGCAGCCTTCACTCACAGCAGCACTCAAGGCAATATATTCTGAATTTGTCGAAGAAAGTTCTACTACCTTTTTCTTGCTGGACAGCCATGATACTGAACATCCAAATACCATGAATAAGTATCCTGTAGTTGAACGACGTGAATCGGTATCTCCAGCCCAATCAGAATCTTATAAATCAATTTTCGATTTAATGTTCCCTTGACATATCTTAAAATTCTTTTCAGCATTTGGAGTAAATTTTCAGAAGGTCGACTTTGATAGCGACTTAAAATATTAACAGATATTGCTAAAACAGGCCTGCTTCCAAGTACAGCATACGTCAGTGATCCAATTATTCTTTTACATTTTTTAGCTAGGTTTTCGTCAACTGAATCACATTCAATATTTCTAAATTTTGGATCCATAGGAAGATGTGTTGATCTGCAATTTTCCATTTCAAAGTTTTTTAGCAACGTTTCTAGGTACAAAATTTGATCTATTTCAATTTGCTCTTCTTCTCTGTGGTGATTTATTGCTAAACCAATATAATTTATATTATCTTCGAAATCCTTCATTATAAAGTTTTCTTTTAATTTTTGTTTCAGTTTACCTGTGGTACTTTCTTTGGAGGAAATAATAAAAATATCGTCCACATACAACAGGACATATAATAGATCTCCTCCCTCATGTTTCATACAGAGACAATAAACAGATTTCGACCTTTGAAAACCTTCATTTATCATAAATGAATTGAATTTTGAGTTCCAATCCTTCGGTGACTTCTTCAATCCATAGAGTGATTTTGATAATTTCTGAACTTTTCCATCTTGTTGTATTCCATCTGGTTTAGATAGATAAACTTCTTCTTGAATCTCGGCATATAAAACGACGTTTTTAACATCCATCTAGTGAATATACATGTCATAGTGATTTGCTACTGCCAGTAATATCCTAAGGGTTGGTAGTTTGACAACAGGTGCAAATATTTCTGTTAAATCAAAGTTTTCTTTTTGCTGAAAACCTCATGCTGCAAGTCTTGCTTTATATTGTACTTCATGATCGTTAATTTTCTTTTTACGAAAAACCCACTTGCAGTCCACTGTTTGTTTTCCCGGAGGCAACAAAAGTTCCTTCCATACTCAATTTTCTTTTATGGCATCTAGTTCAATTTTGATTGCTTCTATCCACTTGTCCTTTTCAGGTCCTTCAGTTACGTCTTTGTAAGTTAGTGATTCTTCTTTTGCAGCTAAAAAACATGTTTCGAAATCATTAAATTTTTTAGGTGGTTTGATAGTCGAAGGATCACGAAGTATTCTAGGTAAGTTTCCTTGATCTGAGTTTGGTGTTTCAGTTTCGCCTTCTTTTGAGATATCTTCTGTCAAACCTCTAATTGTTTCTGTCTCTTAATTTTTATCTTCAAGGTGAAAATTGTCTTCATCTTTCTCTTCAAAGTGAAACTCTTCATCTTTCTCTTCAAGGAGAAACTCTTTATCCGGAAATGGACTCAAGGAGTATTCATCTCTTCCATTTTTATATTTTGAATTTTGTAGCAAGAATATTACGTTTCTGGATACTTCAACTTTTCCATCAGGGAAATATATTCTGTATGTTTTACTGTTCTCTTCATAACCTACAAAAATACCTTTCTTTCCTTTTGCGTCCCATTTTTTTCTTTGCAGTAAGGAATATGAACGATTACCTCTTCTCCAAAAATTTTCAAACGATGAAGATTAATTTCTCGGCCAAACCATAATTCATATGGAGTTTTGTCTTTTATACTACCAGTCCCAGTCAAATTCAGAACGTATGTCGCAGTATTTACTGCTTCTGCCCAAAATTTTTTTCAAGTCCAGAAGATAAAATCATTAATCTAGCTGCTTCCACAACTGATCGCATCTCTCTCTCAATTTTCCCATTTTGTTGTGGACAATAAGGAGCTGAAGTCTGATGCCGAATGCCTTCCGATTCTAACAAACTTCTTACTTCTTCATTAACTACTTCAGTCCCATTATCTGATCTGATTGTCTTCACTTTATGACCAGTGTCCCTTTCAGATAAGACTAAGAATTTCTTCAACATTTGAGGCACTTCAGACTTTGATTTGAGCATATAAACAGTTTTAAAATGAGAGTAGTCATCCTTCATTAAAAGAAAATATTTTGATACACCAATACTTTTGACCTCCATTGGTCCGCAAAGGTCGACGTGTATAAGTTCACAAGGATGAGAATATTTTTTATCACTCCTGTTGAATGGCAGTTGTTGTTGTTTGCCCATAATACATGCTTCACATATAAAATTATTTACATTTGTATACTCTATGTTTAATTTTGACAAAATCTCTTTTACGTGCTTGATATTTTGATGGGCGAACTTTTGATGCCAAGAACTTAAAGATTTTTCATTTACTGGCGGCTTGGTTTCCATAGAAGAAGCAACAACTTCAATATCGACGGTCATATCTAATATATAAACTTTACCTTTTAGCTTGGCTATGGCCGTAACGTTATTATTTTTCTCTAATCTACAAATATCTTTCTGTCCAAAAAGAACATGCCCTTTAGACAAAGCCTGAGAAACAGAAAAAAGATTAAACTTTAACTCAGGAACATGCAATACATTTTTAAGCACATTTCTCACCGGCTTTCCATTCACAAAGCACGTAACATTTATGTCGCCAAAGCCAGCAACTTCGACAAATCGTCCACCTCCTAACTTAACTTTTGAACAACATTCTTCATAATTATGAAAATACTTCTTTTGGGGGCTCACGTGTTGACTTACACCACTGTCCAAATAGAAGTATTCTGCGTCAAGACTTTCTTCAGTATTATACAATGCTAGACTAGTAAAAGCGTTGTTCATATCTTTTGATTTGCCAGTTTTACTTTTTTGCATTTGACTTTCATTTTTCATGTTTAGATTTTCTTTATTAATTCGAAATTTGCAATATTTTTGGAAATGCCCTAGTTTTGAACAAAAATTACAAATTATCTTTGATCTCTTGACGGGATTTTTGAAACATTTGTTGCTAGTATGGTTAGTTTTATGACAAAATGAACATTTTTCATGAAATGGTTGTATAGCAAAAGCTTTATCTGAATTTGTCATTTTTTTCTTTTAATTTTAATCTATTTTCTTCAATAATCAAACGAGAAGTTAGTTCATCTATGGTTTGTTTTTGTGGACAACTGATTACCATGAAAATACTAAATACGACATTTTAACTGGAAGTGACATTATTATTTTTGTCATAATTTGTCTATCAGATACTTGTTCTCCCTGCTGTTTTAATTTTAAAACAATATCTGTGATAGCTGACATATGTGAAGCTATACCTTTTCCTTCATAAGTATACTTAAAAAATTTTTCATGCAGTAAATGAATACTAGTATCAGATTTTTGTTCATATATTGACAATAATTTTAACCACATTTCAGCAGAATGTGTGCAATTTAAAATATGCATTATTGGTTCCTCTTCCATTCTACTGACTAACAGGTCTTTTCCTTTACAATCCTTGGCTTGCCATAAATCTAATTCCTTACCTTCTTTTGGTTTGAATTCTTTACCGAACAACACCTTGTCATATCCTTTCGCTTCAGCTGCGATAGTAATCTGAAATTTCCATATGTTCCAGTTTGACTCACCTTTCAAGTTTGTGACCTGTGGTGTTGATTCCATTTTCGTTAAAATTTAACGGTATAAATTCAAAACCCAACCTTTCTGTTATTTCTCAATGCCTGTTGGTTAGTGAATAAAAGGCAGCAGAAAATATACAGAATTTTATTTTTATATTCACTTGAAGATGTGTTTTTTTTTTAATATCATACACTTAATGCTGTTTCTTTTTAAACAAAACATTTACAAGGAGATGTGCTAATTATCTGTGCATATTATTCCATAGAACAAGCATTTACAAAACATTTTATTGCTATTTCAACAAAGAAAAAATGCATCAGTTTAACTGTGTCCGGGTAGGCAGCAAAGTTAAAAAATATAGACGGAATCGTCTTAACTGGACCTCGAATAAGAATGTCACGATAGCAAACGTTCTAGTCTTTATATTACATATATATATATATATATATATATATATATATATATATATATATATATACACACACATGCCTTATATTCTCGTGTCAGTTTTAAAATTATTAGTTTATTTATTTACCTGTCTATCGTGTTGCCAGGTTACCGAAACTTGGTGCATATATAATAAAAAATACTATGTTTTGGGAATCAGCTAACACGATAAATAAATTAAAAAATAAATTTAAAACTGATCCAACGAGAATTAATTAATTTACACATTGATTTTCAATCTAAACTACGCAGCAGCAAGCAAGGTCAGCAGAGTCTCTAGAAATATTTTAACTGAGAAAAAGTGGTGATGGTAGAGGGTTGTGTTATGGCTACTGATTTTTGGTGAAAATAATTTTGCAGTAATTTCTTTCAAATTCTTTTGAGTACGTCTGTAGTTCTGCTACATTGCCAATAATTTGATCTTTTTAACTCTCGGCGTCCAGGGGTTCTACCAGCTAATCACAGACGTGTGACGTTTCAGTAACCATGTTCTGATTGTCACATTCAAATGGAGGGTCTGATGCTATAGCGAACCAAGTGCAATTTCTTTACAATTCGGGAAAAAAAAAATTGTTTTAATTCGGACATGAACCTTGAATTCCTGTATTGATACAAATAACATATTCTTTATTAAATAACTGATCGTGTTTATTTAGTCATACATACATATAATATAGGGTACAAGAAAACATGTCGCATGTTTCAGAAATAATGACATAGACTTGGTCAACTAGGGCAACGGATCCTCCAAATGAGAGCCGTATTTGCACAATCATGCTGCAGATGTGCACATAAGACATTATAAATACACATCGTATAAGGAGGATACTCGAGGGCCAATGTACCGCACACTGAATGCAGATCATATGAATGAGACTCGTAAGAAATCTGATTACCCTGAAGGATGACATGAAATGAGGACCTATACAACGGTGAAGCGCCTGAATGAGAGGGGAGGGTAAAATGGGAGTTCCCGAGAAAACCCCCCGGCTAGCGACATCTTCCGACATGATTCCCACACGCGACAATCCAGGGACCTAGGCGGAAGGCAAGTTGTCTGACCATTCGGCCATCGTGGCTCCCAGTTTCACAAGTCATTATTATACACTACGTATTCTGCTCCTTAGAATTTGTATGACAATTCCTGAGCACAAACGACTCAGGTAAAACTAACGAAACAATATTTTCATTTAATAGTTCAAATTAAATCAATTATAAAATAAATCAAATATAAAGAATTTACCAAAAATAAACATATTTTGTGCAACGATATTTTATTTTATGTTGTATAAGGTTACGAAGCTTTTACAGTTAAATCGTCGAGAAAATACGTTTACTTAATAGTTAACGAGTTGAAGAAAATATACTTTTTGAAGTTCATGATGTACCAAATTATATGTAAAAAAAGTGTTTCCGCCCGGGATCGAACCGAGGACCTTCCGCGTGTTAGGCGGATGTGATAACCACTACATCACGGAAACACATACGAACAACGCTGTCTTTAAAGTGGAGTAATTTTCTTTCAAATGTTATGGCAGTTATGATTAAGAACGTTTACGATATTGCTTTGAAACGATAGTGTTATTTCAATACCACTATTCATTTTAATATTGTGTCTACCTACAAAAATTTTCGTCATGTTATATTTTTACCCAGCATTTTCCAAATTGTAGGCATTATACGTTACATAGTCTTCAGATACAATTACTTCATTGCCCAGTACACAAGGCGTAGAAACTAGTTGGAGAATAATTCTTTTCACAGAAAACCAGTGCACAGACACGGAGGAGTCTTCGACGTTTGTAGACGCCGGCGATCACGCCCCAAGCAGCGGCGATTAGGGTCGCCACCGGCTGTTGATCTTCGTCTCCTCCCATCTCCTCTCCTGACGCCCCTCTCCTCCTCTTATGTCCTGTCCTGGTAAGAAGGGGGGATGTGGGTGACCGGTTATCCCGCCTGTCCAGCTACAACAATGAACACCACCTCGGCGCAACAAGGCCACAAGGGCGCCGTCGCCTCTGCATGACGACCCTGCCGCCTGCACCTGTCTTTCCCCTCACCACTCCCTCTCCCCTCCTCCAATCAAGCCACCCTCACCGGGCTAGAACATCCACGTGACTGTACGTGAGAATATTCTTCCTACAAGTTCTGTGCTTTGTGTCTTGTCAGTCACATTATTGTACTTTGACAAAATTAATCGTTTTGTTCGATATACGTCATTACTAATGAATCCAGGAAAGGCAGAAATGGCTCTAGTCAACAAACATACAAAAAAGTAATTCCGAAATAAGGAATATAGTCGGTGTGTGAAGGAAACCGAAGAAAACGTAAAGGAAAAAATCAAACAGACAAGAACCAAACAAGGTGTATGAATAAGGCGACGAAGTCTTCACAATAAAACACAATACAAGAATAATTGTAGACAAGACAACACGGCGAATATAACAGAGACGCTAATGGTAAACTCCCTTCGACGGCAGCCGATACGATAGTTCACACGCTTGGAATCTCAGCTGATTTTAACACACACCAATTCAAAAAAAATATGCAATCATGATTTTTTAGCACTTGAACACCCTTACGGAGCCGTCTCAGCGTTCTCCTTGAGCGATTTCGATAGACCCCAGAAAACCGAAATTAGGCTGGCCGAAGTCGGGTATCTAACCCTGGTCCTTCCGAATGCGAGTAATTTCTAAGTGAATCATTATTAAATTGCATCACATTGGAAGAAGGAAGAGTAAAGTGCAAGAGAAGACGATGTCCGTCATTATAGCTGAACAATAAAGCGTCAAGTGTCAAGAATATTTGTATCATTTGCTGTCTCGGGGAAGGGATTATGATCTCCTTGAAGGTAATTGAATACTTTGTTATTGGAATTGAAGAGCTGGGTGCAAAAACCAAGTAGCACCATTTAAAAAAAAAATTTCCTTGCTATTGGAACTTTGGTTGTCTGTCAACCTATATCTGACAATGCATGACTGAACATACTATATGCATTAGAACACAGAGATTAGTAACTAGCAAGAAACCTATTAATTTTATCGTCAACGAAAGACGTGAACACATCAGAGATGTTTCATTTAAAACATCTTAGCAACCATTATATAGGTGAGTCGGGGTAAAGTGTACAATTTTGTTTGTTTATTTGTTTGATTATAATATATTTGTTTATACACAATCAAAATTCAGCACAACAGCCGGTTTACGATTTGTCGTGTTCAAAAGAACCACTAACAAAATACATACTTCCAGAGAAAAAAAATTTAAAAAGTAATTAGGAACACTAACTAAAAAATTTGCTTACAAATATAACATATAATATATTAAAACAAAAGATGATAAATGCCCAAAAAATATATTTCTCTCAATCACCCATTGTAACTTTCAGTTACTGTAATAGTTTTCTTCTTGGTTATACTATTATATAAGTTATATATATTGTATATCTAGCAACAACTTCAGTTTTGGCAATTTTGGCCTGTCAGCAATGTATGTTTATATTTTCTTTTGAGAACTGCTGTGGAAATTGTCATTTTCAGGATGGGCGGCAGCTCGTTCCAGACACGACTAGCCGTGTAACTAAATGATCGCTGGAATGTTGTCATAGTAACTTTTTCCCGGTTAATTTACAGTTATTTGCAACTTTTTAATACAAACGAAGCAGTATTAGGAACAATTGAATTCTGTAGATTTTTTTGTTCTCGAAAGTTATCATGAAAGGTCACAACAAATATATTTGTTTAATTACTGTTCTAGACAACATGGTTTTCAAAAGTGCTCATTTTGTCGCGAACCACCTATACTATTGTGTTTAAAGAAAAATTATGAATAGAACACAGAGAACATAAAATGACTGTCTTCATTTTACCCCCAACTTTTATTGACAGTTTGGTCGAATATATCCTCCATCTCTCAGCTTGTTATATATGAAGACCTCGGGGGTAAATAATTATAATCGCATTGCAAGACCGTCAATGTAAACAATTTCTATCTTTAAATTTAAAATAAATACTTAATTACAAAATACGTTGGTCGTATATTTTAAACCGCATAGTAAATGATAAATTTATGAAACGCTTTTGTCCATATTTGACACACTTAATTACACCTTAGCTGCAAACTTTAGGAATGATGGTTATCATTATTTACCCCCGAGGTCTTCATATATATATATAAGTATATATATATATATAAAACTTTGTATACTCAACATGTTTCCCCATAAAATATGATTCGTTGAATGATTTAAAGAAACTGTTTCCTTACGTACATGAACAGTATCAAGAATATAACAAAACATTTGTAGATTACCAGTGTGAAAGTTTGAGGCGAATAATACTTATCTACATTAGGAGTGTGTAGAATTTTGTACTCTATGTCATTTGCGAATCATTTGCTGGTCAGTTTCAAAGAAGAACTTCTGTGCACATTCAAAACATAATACTTTTGAAAATATTTCGATTATACATTTTTTGAAAGTCAATATAGAAAAACTAAATAACAACAATCCTTGATAATTATATTTACCAACTTTAGGAGCAAACATTTTCCCGCGTGATCTCTTGCGCCGTAATTAAATGTACGAGATTTCGGCGTCAGAGATTTTTCTTCAGATATACGTTACTCGAGAAAAATTTTTGTTAAGAAAATTGGCAAAAACTATTGTCTGGGATTGCTGGTTTTTTATTTTTGCAAATTAGCTTCGAGAAACCTACAATTTTGAACTGGTGCTTAGAGAACTGAATTATATACCATGCTCTCTTAAGGGGCCCGCCTCGTTGCCATAAAATCACACTGTAGCGTGTTGGAAGAAAAA
>PNEQ01031624.1:31629-44779 GCA_003012365.1 Medauroidea extradentata
AAGTACTTTCAAGACAACACACGTATTAGAAATCCCCTTTTAGGGCACGTCAAAATGGGTTAAAACGGGGTTTTCAGGCTGCTATAGCGGAAAATATACTAGCCGAATACATGTGAAACCACTTAAGGGTAGTGCATTGGACTTTAGTAAAGTGATTTCGTAAATAAAACAATAGGGTCACCACTTAAAGTCCCATAGGGAATTTGTTTTTTCGTGAAGACTGCACGCCTTGCGCGTAGAAGCGACGCACCGTTGTATGGCCCATACGACGTCGCCCTTAGCACCATACCTCACTCACACAAACACATGTGCCACGAGGCGGGCCCCTTAAGCAATGCGTAGTGTTGTAATTTCATTTATATTTGTTTAATTAATCCTATGTAAAATTCTGTTACATATACTCTGCATTTATGTTACTTCTTTGTACAAAGAAATAAATGAACCAATCCTTGCAACAAAATGGCATACTATGCAACATGTATCTTTGTTTTCAATTTTAAAAATTATGGAATAACATGCGAGGTTAGTGGTATTTCAAATGTTGGGTCCTATGATAAGAATAAGATTTTCTGAATTTTTAAATACATATACGTAAAAAAATAGCAAATTCTAATTACCTGTAACGAACACGATGTGTCGAAAGTGCACATTTCCTACCTAACTGTTATAACAGCAGAGGCCTGACAGTTTACTTGCACTAAAACGCATGCAATTACGGGAAGAAATTTTTCCCCCAACAAATAAATTCGAAAGAGTTCTATTTACGTTGATTATACTACAGAAAAGAAAGCCCTAATATGTTATTACTTTGCCAAGGACAATTTCCACTGATAGTTGACGTTGGTGTCCGAAAGGTGTCAAAATCTATACTCATTTTAGGTTTAGTAAATAAATGAAGAATGACAGATTGTAAAATGTTTCATATTTTGTGAATAAAATTGTAAAGTTGAAATGACTTTGTGTTTCACAGAAAAAATTAACATGTAATTTTTTACTTTATCTAGCTACGATTACCTTTTTTTTTTCTTTTTTTTTCACCATATTGCCATTTATTTATTTCCTTGCCGACTTTAGTGCAACTAGCAGCGAAATGTTTTTTTGTCAAACACGTACATAAGAAATTCGAGTATCTTCCTAACCCGTAGTAGGACTATTAAAAGTTTAATCATCCATGAACACGTACGAAGACTTAAGCGGTTGTTGGCCGCGGGACGGCAATTACCAGTTCTGAAAGCTGGTCCCCTCCTTCACGCATACCTGTAGGCCAACACTTTCCGGAGACAGCGTATGAACAACCCTGTTTAACATTTCCCCCCTTCTTGCCGCACATCAAGTTCTTTTTGTTTCCCGTAATTTATAGCTCCGGGCGGTTGACGTCCATTCGCGACGCCGGTTCCACGCTTCCTCCGCGCCGCCCGAGTCTTTTGTACTTGCTGGTGCAGCAGTGGGTGGTATTTCCAGAACGTAGGTAGTATATCCACGTCTGGATGGACGAATTCTGCGCGTCCAATGAGGGCAAGGCACCTATATAACCTCGCCCTCCACCAAGGTACCAGAGTCTTCACAGCGTTCATCTACATTAACCACATTTCATCATTTGAAGGATCAAATATGCTAGTGATTCATTAATTAATTTAGATACCTGCCTCTGTACACTCCATTAAACGTTTTCAAGTGCGATAAATTCATAGTTTTATATTTTTATGAAATATGTTTAGTTTTGTAAACGATACTTGTGAGTACATTTTACTCTTGGGAAACTATTTTAGCTCCCATAGTTTTCTCGTAACGGGGTGTCAAAGTCAAAATTTACTTGTTCCACTGCCATGCAAATAGTGAAAACAAACTGAGAGCTATGCAATAAAACATTAAATAACCCACGACATATTATTTTGAAGTTAAAAAAATCGCAAAAGCACAGAAAAAAGTTGCAAATTCAGCAATTTTTTTTATAATACAAAAACAATTCGCGATATTTTTCAAATGTTTTATTACGTAGCTCATAGTATGTTATTTCACTGTGAATTATTTCACGCACGTAAGTCAGATGGTTTTCACTATTTACATGGCAGCAGAACATGCAAATTTTGACTTTGACGCACCGTTATGAGAAATCTAGGCCAGCTAAAAATGTTTCGTAAGAGGAAACTGCACCCACAAGTATCGTCTACAAAACTAACACAATTTCATATAAATATAAAATTACGACTTTATCGCACTTGAACTCCTTTATAGGAATATATTCCAGCAGGTATTAAAATTTGAGACACTGGATTATCCAACCGCTTATATTTAAAGAAATACTGTAATAACTTTGTATATCAATTATGTGATTATAAATGGTACATGTGACGTTACTTCACAGATTAATAAAATAGGAGCTACTAAAATTCAGTGTAACCAAATATCCATGAACTACGACACCGTGACATTCCAAAGAGAAAACTAGTATACTAATATCCACGTCCTAACGTTTCTGTTTCTTCTAATTTATTATAAAGCAACATGCCCCACCTTAGTCTTTAGGATCATTCACTGACCTGAGACATTCAGACGCGACCTTATAATTTCATCAGCTAATTTTAAATACAGTGGTCTATTGAACACGCTTATAGATCCCGCGTTTTAAAAAATTATGTACCAAGATTTTGGACAGTAATTCAAATGTCCACAGTTGAGATACCAGTCACATGTAAAACAATCAAATACCTAAATGACGTCACATAAGGACCGGTGGCCAATGACTTCACAGGCGTTTTCCAATAGCGTACAGTTCACTGGAGTTCACAATTAGAATTTATTGGTTTGTGGACATACGTCATTGCTCATGTAGTTTAGTCTCATTCGAAACAATAACGCGATTTTTACATGTGTCTGCCAAATAGTACTTTCCTGTTACTTGTTAGTATAGTACTGTACACATAGCTGTGGAAATAATTAAGTTAATATTCAAATATAATAACACTGACATATAAATAATTAAGTTAACATTAAAATCTAATAACACTTACTTATAATGTTATTTTCTATGTTCACATGTCACAATACAGTAGACGTATATATTTTTACTATTTTTCTTAGCAAGACGGTGTTCTAAACTGCTCTCTTTACGGTAGTAAAAAGCTATAAATTAGACTTTAAGATTTATGGACAGCGGAATCATAAGAGACGGAGCCAGTGGCTCTCATAAGCAGGAAAGAGGATGGAATCAGCCATGGCCTGAAACGAGGAATAATCCCAGCACTCGCCTGGAGTGAGTTTATAAAACAATGATAAACATAAATAAGGATGTTATACTCCATTTCATATAAGTTTGGATAAATCTGACAGCAACTTACGGGCAATAATTTGTAATATTTTGTTATTTTTGTCACTATACAAGACACATTTGCAGTACAAACGCTGAAATGGACATTTCAGGTTCATTTTAGAGCTAAAAATGTATTGCATTGTGCAAAAAATCGCAAAATACTAAAAAATTACTGCCCGTAAGTTGCTGTCAGATTTATCCAAACTTAGGCTATATGAAATGGAGTATAATTAAGTGTGTTATCACTGACAGTGCTACTTTTCTCAATAAGAGGTAAAGAAAAAACCCTTTATAAATATGACGAAGGGAAGTGAGATTTGATGAGTGCTCAGTACGGAGAACCTGGACACTCGTAAAGATATGCAGAATGGAGCGGCAGCTGAATCCACAGGCGCAGGAAAGCGGGAGAGCCCCGAGAAAACCCACCTACAACAGCAACTTCCACAACGTTTCTCGCTTTCTGAAATTGGGAATAGTTCCACCAGGAATCAAACCCGGATCACCGTGGATGGAGGTGTGTGCTCTTGCTATTACGTAATGAATTGATCTTATGTTTGATGGATACGGTTACACTTTCTGCATCCTGCACCCAACCACTAATAATAAGCTTTATATTTTACTCTGACAAAAAAATCAATTCCTGAAATGATGTGTTTCGTTAGACCTTGAATTTCTAATAATGGCCTGATTTTAGGTTCTTGCAAGCCCTCCTTGTGGATTGTGGTCAGTCTGTTTATAACTTGGATAGTTTGGAAAATACTTCAAAAATTATTTTCCTGGTTCGTGTACTGTAAGCAACGTAATTCTGTAATTTTATATTCATGTAATGATGAAACTGACCTCGCCCGTGCTGTATAGAACTGTGACGCTTTCTGCAGGCATCAACCATTACGAAACTGGAAACTGCAAGGTATTAATTTAGGGTCTTGGCTTCTGGGTTGTAGGTGCGTCGTTATTTGCATTTCTTTCCGGCGTTTCGGTTAACATTGCAGCATCTATCTTCTGGGCGCAGTTATAGAATGGTTACAGTTATTGCAGCTAGAAGATTATCCTGATGATGGAGACTGCAATGTCTACTGAAAGGTCGGGGAGGAATGCGACAACGACGAGGCTACAACCAAGTAGCCTAGCCTTTGCGAACTTTAATACGTCATCAAATTGTTTGGCTAGAGTGTGAATTTACAACTTTCTCTGATTATCTTCCCTAAAAAGTTTCTATAATTTATGTAATCAAAATTGTACATAAATTACCGCAATTGAGGAGATGGCTGGAATAAAGGCTTTATTAAGAAAATTGCACAGTAAGATAATGACAGGTATATGTTTAGGAGACATTAGTTTTTTTTTTTTTTTTTTAATTTCACGTTTCTCTCACATAGTTTTCTCTTAATACCAATACGTTATATATATATACACACATACATTACACAAATTAATAGTAGTTACTATAAACACATTCAAAGATATAACAGAAATTATTAATAATATAATGGTACCAGCAGAGGTCAAAACAAAAATTCTTAACTTGGTGAAGAATTTATATATCGATACAAAAAATTGTAGGTGTATTCAATGTACATAATCAGATAGGATATATTATTTGATTGGAGAAAGGCCTTAGCTTACTAAAGCCTTTATTCCAGCCAACTCCTCAATTGAAACATGCCAGTTATTACGCCCGATATTCCAACTATGCTATCCTTCCGCCAGTCTGTCCTTCACACACTAAGCTAAGGAAAAGTATTACTTTATGCATTCCTGTGATAGTTATTCATCTAGGGTTGTCTATGGCGGAGCTGTTTGATGGGTTGTACTTTACGAGTTATCTTTTGTATTATATTTTTGTCGTAATTCTTTAAAACTCTACTTATGCGGTTTAATACGCTTCCGACGAATGAACAAGCAGCAAAAATCTCTCCCCCCCCCCCCCCAAGTCACAACCACTTACGGTACTTGTGAAAATAAAGCCGACTGTGGCTCGATCAATCACGAAGACTCGAGCCTGGCGGGTATTAGAACCCACGCCTACCAGCACGAGGGGGCCCACACCGGCACATGACAGGCACGGCTGTAATTCCACGGGACGGCGAACAGGTTTCTTGAGCGCCGGACCTTGCTTTACGACCGTCACCTCTACGTAGCATAGCATCTGCCTTCTGATACAGCGGTCCAGTGGTGGATCCAGCTATAGGTTTTGGAAGCGGGAGGGTCCATTCCTATCAAATATAGCTATGTCCACACCCCGAGTCAAAGAAAAAAAGAGGGCTTCCGGGGACCCACTCCCGGAAAAATTTAGTTTTTAAGGTGCAAAATTGTGGTATTAAAGGAAATTTCTACACAAAAATGTAATATACCGCTTTAAAAATGTGTGTGATATTATACAGGTAAACTATACATAAAAGGTCAATAGAGGGCCTTGGCCCCGACCCCCCTCCCCTTGGATCCGTGCCTGCAGCGGTCAAACTGCGTGCAACTGTTTAACTTTGTGGCAGTTTTCCAAACTTGCACATCTGTAATTAATCAATTTGTAAATAAGTAGGGAAATGAAAAACAACCTTTTTTTTTTTTTTTTTTTTAAACACAAGCTAGGATTCAAACGAATGCAAACTAAGAACTTGTCACTTTTGCGATTGCCCACCCAGGAGGGTGCTGACTCAACAATAAAAATAGTAACTTACTGTAGGCCCAACCGTGTGGTGTCATTGCGTCAAGTTAACGGTCACTAAACAATTGCTAAATGCTTGAACACTCACATATTCGCTGGAGTACACGTCGGAGAACCTACGAATTTTTCCGGGCTCTATACATTAGTATTTAGTTATTAGTATTGTAATAAATATATAATCATAATTTAAGTAACTACTTACTAAACCATTTTTTTAATTGGCTTGTAATATATAGTCGACAGCGAAGTGAGTACAGTCAGTGACAAAATACTTTACATGAGGACAGAAATTAGGAGAGGAATCGGCCATGGTCTACGTCAACGAACCACCGCAGCATCCGTATGGAGTGATTTCGGGAAACCCAGGGAAAACCGAAATCAGGACGGTCGGAGTTGAACCCAGGCCTTCTAGATTGCGAGTCTACCGTGTTACCGTTGCGCTACATTGCTCGGTTGTTACTAATTAATAAGTTAATTAGTACTTTGTAATTTGGTATGGTTTTATCGGGCCGTGGATTGTTTCGTACCCACCAAGTTTCGTTACATCCAAGGAACTCCTACTTAAACTTACCATTCTCGTGATTTTATTAGACACTGCTAAATAAGTTCCCGCATAAGTTTAGTTAGTAGAATGTTTAAATTGACTCATTTTTAATGTTTTCATTGTTAGGACGGCTTACGTATAAATGATAACCTTCTTCTATTCTTCCCGTTCGTTATGAAGGCAGATGGACAAGGAAGTGCGATAACGAAAAATAACACGGCGTCTGTAGGCTCACAACACACCGAACTGGCGTGCAATATTTCCACCGCACGCTGATTTTAGTTAGCGGTAAAAACACAATTTAGTTGGTAGAAATATTTGATAAATTTCCCTCATGTAGTATCTGTTCCGACTACGATCTTTTGCAGTAGGTACCATGTGGCTACTTTAGTACCCAATACATTCTCTTCATAGTAGCGTGCAATAGAGGGTTTTGGCTATTGGAGGGATACCATACAATTTTTAATATGTATGTGGCGTTTATAATTCACTACGTACTCATTGTATTTCACTTAGGCAGACATAGACTTTGAGAACTATGTTTAGGTATTATTTGATTAGAAAAATTTTGATTTTTTGCCAGACTGGCGTTATTTAGACACAATATAGTTCTTTTTGTAAAAATGAATGGCGTTAAAAATTTTTAAATGTCACTCAACACTAATAAGCATTTCTTGAACGATCACAACAATCAGGCATTATTTATAGTATATGTACATAAGACATGGACTTAAAAAATACATATGATTGTTGGTTTGGTTACTTAAAAATATTTTCCGTAATTTTCTCTCAGCGCGTACGTTGAGTCACTAAAACAACTTTGCCAAGACGCTGATGAGAGGCAATCCATGTGAAATAGGCCTATCATGCTAAAATGCCAGGAACGCTGAGGTATATGCCAAACTTCCAGCAAAACTTACACTTGAGTGAGACAAGTTGATGGCCTCGAATTAATCAGATCGTCTATTGTATTAATAATGAACTACTGCACAAACATAACGTTTATATTCAGTCAGCAACTTTCAAATACTTGGTGATATTTATTTAATTACCGAGTCCCTGAAGCGTTGTTGGAAAATGTTTGGACCCTTATTAATTTCCTTTTTTTTTTCTGCAAGAGTACAGTGTTACCTCATTCCTCTTTTCACAACCTTACAGCTGGTCACATAACTAGCAGTGAATAACCAATAGGATCGCTTGTTTCATGCAATACTCTCTTGAAAATGACGTTCTCCATCTTCCAATCTCACACGAAATTCACCCTGCGCCAGTTATTCTGTCATGAGATTTAGTTTGAGAAGGTCATCTTGCACAAGGATAGCATGCAATCTTGCTTCACGGAATGGTGTTTTATCATTCTGTAATCTACTCTCCAACCATATACGCTATTCACTGTAAAGTGAGCACTTTTTAAGCCCCGGATACTGTTTTTTAGCCTACTTTCCGAAAATTCATGTTCTTCCTCCATTTACTAATGCAATTATAGCAGTATGAGTACTAAACATAATGTATAGGGTTAACCGTACCCCGACGTCAACATATGAGGCCACAATAAAATGTATTATTTAATTTTTGTTTTTGAAAAGACGGTATTTAAAACGAAAAGTTATCTATTTTTGTTCGCATACACTATTGCGAGCGTATGTCATGAAGGCCAGTGACAGCTGTTATAAACAAACATATGACATAAGAGACAATTCCAGAAAGGAATATAGTCGTATCCAGAAAGACAGCACGTGAAAAAAAAAAAACACATCACAAATTAATCCCGAAATTGAATATAGTCGTCGTATGAAATAATCTGACTTAAAAAACGATAGAACTATAAGATAAAACAACAACGTAAGGTATGTGAAAAGTGTTGCCAAAATGGACGACGACAAAGCCGACAACACAAATGACAATATACACAAATGGATGGGAGCACAGACAATATAACAAAGGTAAAACAGACCAAAAGTATCAGGCTTCCTTTGATGACAGTAAGCTCGACGTTTCGGTAACTGAGATCTTGTTTCCGTCTTCAGGCACACGTACAGACTGAGTAACTTCAGTAGACTACCAACAGCTGTTACTGGCCTTCATTTTTAGATTTTTTTTTGTTTTATTGTAAGGTTTTTTCTGTAGTTCGACATCATCATTTACTTGCAATGACGTATACCAATAAAAAAGGGTCACTTTATAATACTGACCATTGCAGGAATCGACCAAAGTACACGAGGTTTCCAGCTTCATATGGTGTGGCGCTCGCCGAGTCTTCTACGATATGTTCAGACACTTCCACCATGCGGGTAGTTGCTGCGGGGTACCAAGAATGTTCTCCTCTCCCTTCTTACACCAACCACCCTTCCTCCTACAGCCGCTATAATTCTCACGTTACGGCTGTCTGTGGGACGTCCATCGCAGAGGAGGGAAGGAGGGGGTCATGCGAGGTCAGCAGAAAACCCCGTGAAGATGAGAAAAGGAGGAAGGGGCATGGGGAATATAGCTAACGAAGTTAAACGTGACTATTTTTGTTCGTGCGCCAGTGGATGGAATAAAGGAAAATTATGAGTGGTCGGGAGGAGAAGAAATGTAAGGGGGAAGGTGCCGTGATAAAAGGAACAGACTTGCGCATTATTCTTTTTTCTTTATTCCGTGAACACAGTGGTGTAATATTCGTTGGCAGGTTAACATCTCTCCCACCCAGTCCCCTCCTCCGTCTAACTCTCCTCAGAGACCACTGGAACAGGTACTAGTATCATCTGCCAGAACCGGCCACTTAATGTAGGAACAACAGGTAGGGTCGTTCAACCCGAACCAGGAGTCTAACTCACGCCCCTCTACCTCCCATCGTTTACACCCGCGCTCCTACCGGCCGTATTAGACACTAAGGGAGGGCTACAGCCACCTTCCTTCATAACCCAGCCCTCTCCCCTCTTTATCCGTATCTCCCTCCTCAAGGAATTCCCGCCCGGCCTTTTAAAAATTAAATAGCCCTAGTCGTAAACTGTACGACTCAATTTCGGGCTATCCGATGCGATGATGAGGGGGAGGGGGAGGACAAAGACAGGAGACCCGCCTGCGCTGTGGTAGAAGTAAGATAGGACAAAGATTGTCATCGATAAAGGTTTGAGGTGACTGTTATTTTTTTTTTAAGAAGAAAAGATGTTAGCCATCGTAGATGTATGTATTTTCTGTCATAACTTTTCTTTTTGCGTAAATTTGTGGAGCTTTAACGTAACTGGTAAATAGAATGCATATTGTTAGAATTCTAGACACATGTCTGTGTTTGGCGTTACTGTTGTCCCAGATCTATTTGCAATTACGAAAATTATTAGTATTTTCTTAACTGCATATTAAAAAGGCAATGCACTAATACAGTTGGCCACTCTGATAAAGTAAGGAAAATCTAATACCCCGTTTATCATTTTATTTAAAAAATTATCAATTTTATTCGCTTAGTAAATAGTTAATATTTATGTGAGTCCAGTGGGTTAGTAAAAATTTACACCGCTGATGTACTGTCTAACAGTGGCGGCTCGAGGGTTGCTGTCAGGAAGGGCTCAAGTTGCCGAGAACATTACACTCCTGTGAACGCGCCGCCATATACCAATTACCATGCAATATCTACTGGCTACTTATTGTGTTGTGGTCTGTCAGCAATAAGTAGAGGCCTGAAAAATTCGCGTTTTCGTTTAGGCACAAGCTAAACTTCAAGCAACTGTAGGATCGTGTAACTTCCGCAATTGGCCCTCGACTTATTTGATACCTCTTACATGGCGCCGAGCCAATAACAAAGATTGCAGCGAGCAGCCAATGAGCAGCTGTTATTTGCTTCAGTAAACATATATTTTAGAAGGTTAGTACACGCCAGCGAACCCGCGAATTTTTCCGGTCCCTAGTGATCAGAGACACCTACATACCAGTGTGTCAGTGGCTGTAGCGTCAACTAGCGCACACTCATACACAGTTCTCTACAACTTGTGCCCTACCGTGCAACAACCTACGAGCCGCCGCTGCCTTCTAAGATTTAGGAAATAATAATAAAAATGTTATTAGCAAACGGGTGTCAGCATGAATGGTAAATGTGCCGATATGAAAAGATCATAATATTTGTAAGTATTAAAATATTCCGACGTCGGTAAGCCTCGCCTTCTTTACTAACGGTACTGTTTACGCGCCAGATCTGCGTCTCTGACGGGTTAGTGTTTTTCGCCCGTAAATACATAAATAACACAACGAGGCCCAATATCATGTGACGCACATGCTAGCCGTAGTAACGTCGTTAGTTAGGACGTGTTTGATACTGCTTTACTGTAGCGTACATGAAGTTTACGAAGAAAAATGCACACACGCCAGGGACTCGGAGCTGGCGCGCGGACAATAGTTTTGCTCGCTAAGGAAATGAACCGACTAGGTAATTTAAAAATAACGAACGCACACGGATAAGTCATCCAGCAAATTTTTGTGTGTGGTAGGTGAGAAAAGAAGTAAAGCGTTGGGAAACTTCTAAATGTATAATGCCCCAACATATTCATACATGTCTAAAATAAGAAAATTTTAATTAAAAAAAATCTCAAATGATGTAAGCTTTCTCACTGTACATCCTCTTCATTGATTGGAGAAAAGTGAGTCGCCCGAACAGAGTATCTTTGGCATAAATGTTTGTTTGCTTAGAGGTAAATATAAGAAATTTTAACCAAAACCAGAAGAAAAAATTTCGGTCGTTGTAGAAGTGATGACGAGAAATGTTGGTGGTAAAAATTTGTGGGGAAGCTCATGCTCAGTCGAAGAATACCAACGAACAAGAGTCGGCTCGGGTCGTCCTCCATCCGTCCTTCTTACCCAATTATTTATGGTAGAATATACTACTTTATACTACTTACATTTATACGCATGTGATGTCTACAGGAGCTAAATGCACTGCCAGCTTTTCTGCCCACTAATGAGGCGATGGTGATTCATCTACGTCACAGAAACCCATCTTCTCACTGTTCAGTGGCGAAGCATAGATATGTTCCCAGACAAGCAATATGAGATCCGACTATACACTTAGAGCAGGTGACAGTTGTGTTGCTGAGAGCTAGGTATATTACAGAGAACTAGTTCCTCGTCTCTTACATGATATTGGCTCCTATCAGTCAAATTGTTGCACAGGCAACTGAGAGTTGTGTACAGTCACTGCTAATCGCCGCTTGCCCAGAACACTTCACGCTTCGCCATTGTCACTGTTCGTAATTCTCTAACAAACGAATGAACCTGAATCACGAGTGTTACACATCCCTGTGTCGCCCTGCGGGCGAGGCCACCTTGCGCTGTACGAGGGCGTTGCAGGAAGGCGCAGGGTGGAGACGTGTGAGAAAAGGGGGGGGGGGATAATTTACGCGCGAGGTGTCAGAGGCATTAGCCGTCACGGACAGCCGATGTCCTCCCGAGATTCTTCTGCGAACGATTATGGGCCCGGGTGCTGGGCGGGAACGGTGAACGACGGGGGAAGGGGTTGGCGACGTCGAACCAGTAGAGTGGTTCAGCGACGCCGATTCGCATTACCACTGAGGACCATCAAACCGCGGCCTTGGTAGCCCGCGAGACGATTCCCGCCGGCGATAAACATCGACGGAGAAGCCCTGCCTTTTCCTTCTCTCCTTTCCCTTCACCGCCAGTAAAGCCGTGTCTTCGTTTCACGACCTCTGCGGGCTTAATTAAACGAGGCGCGGCGCCGACAAGCTGAATGATCCGAACCTACCCCGCCGTATAAAGGTAAAATACTGTTATTGTTTGTCGGGGAGAGGGGAAAAGCGGTTGGTGGGGGCAGAAGAAATATCCTCCGTTCACGTCCGAGCCATTGGGATACCAGCACCAGACACGAAGGAGGCACTCGTAGGCAGTTACTACGCAAAATGAGCTCGTCGCAAATTTATGGCTCCCCAAAAGCAGTTTTGCAGACCAGAAGAGGCATCAGGAATCGACCAGTTTTTCGGGAATCTTCTTGTTTAAAACTTTTAAGACTGCATGGAATATTTCATTCGGGGAAGAAAAAAATCAGGGAAAATTCTGTTGCGTTACTGCACTCTCGACTTTTTGCGGGATGTGTACTACTGAAATAAGAAACACGCAGGGTTGTGAACGGTTAGCTAAGCTAAGCAGTATATATGATAAACTTCGTTGTGCATATTATTTAAACTTGCTTACCCAGACAAAAATTCGCAGCACAATTTAGTTCAACTTGCTCTGCAAACCAGCAACCGGAAAATCAGATAGATTAAGATGGCTGTCTACCACACGCTTAAAATACGTTGCAGTGTGTTCGCAAATAATTTTTTTTAAAACAAAACTATTCTGCATGCGCCCATTGTGCCACAGTATAAAATAACACGCACACTTCGGACAAGGTCGGAATATCATCTCCGTAAAGTACTGTTTCTAAGCCCTCCATCATTGCTAAAAACGGCCGTTACAAACTGCTGTACTTCAAAATATACTAACCAGATGTATGTGAAACTCAGATTGAAACGTGCATTGAACTTTTTCTACAGACTTTCAACAAGCAAAGTTATATGTCCATGGCTTAGAGTCCCGTAGAAAACGTGGATCGGCGTTAATTTTGCACGCTAGTTCTGTGTTTGGCTCGTTGTGGCATTGCACAGGG
>PNEQ01031625.1:0-15113 GCA_003012365.1 Medauroidea extradentata
TTTATACTTGAACAAGACCAAGGTAAAAATATTTTTTTTAATATAACATATCCACCTCAAAAGTCTTTTCAATCAGTAAATTTCCTTCCTTTTTTTTAAAAACAACGTTAGGTTGGCAATTTAGTTTCTCGAAATTCACTAAAAACACCCGTTGAGCATTTCAATAATAATTTTTAATTTCAGATTAAATAAAGAACACGCATCCCACTTGTTTGGCACAGGTGAAGGCCTCTCCACAGCCATGAACGAAAACCACGTAGGCTTATCACCCATGCACTGGAACCGCTACAGCAATTAAACAAATAACCACATTGTGTGAGCCCAAAAACCCAAATAACACAAATACTCACATTCGAGCAATAAAATTAAGAATAAAGAACTTACCCAAAGCGGTAAGATAAAGGATGTCACCTCATAACAAGGATTTGACTAGAGGGTTAAAATTCGCAAGTAATCATGCCATTGTTCAAGTAGAAGAAGGAAGAAGGCGGAAATAGTCGCAGAATACCAAGGATCGCGCCTAGAGTAGTGTTTGGTGAATTTGATACATCGAACACATGTTACTCGTTTGTGCACCAATATGCACTTCTTTTTTTTTACATTTTTAAAAATGAACAATATTGCTGAGAAAAGTTTATAAGTTCACAAATAATAAACTCAATATTTATAGCACATATTCTTAACCAAATTTAGTTACCAACTTGGAATATTTGGTAAAAAGTATTACATAAATATTTTATATTTTAGTAATGCTTAGAGCACTACTAGACATTTTGTTAACTACTAACATTCAAATTCACAAACATTAAACAACATTAATAATAAAAATGCAATGTACATTATTTGATTAATAAGCTATTACAAAGTTAAAAAAAAACAGTCAGGATTTTTGTAAATACACTTTGCTTAACAGTGACGCCATTAATGTTCCAAAAAAAATTACGACTGTGACAGGGGTTTTGCAAGATAGTTAGAGAGGAAAATTATGCCATAAACAAATGGCACACATGGCTTGCTCAGACCTGACCTATCACAAATTATAGCACCTTCTACTTCACTATCGTACATATTTGGTGAAATTACCACCAATTATGCACTTTCAACACAACTGTCTTTCTCTTCTTTAGCTCAAGAAATCAAATCAAATGGCTTCCCGCATCCAATTATTACTGTTCCAGTTGACGTACATGTTCCCGCAATACAACTACCGTTGGCTGATGCATTCGGAGTAGTCAACCAATCAGTTGGAACCTCTCGCTCTAATTCAATCACCCCTGGCACTTTCAGATCATCAGCAAGATCATGTGATTCTTTAACCATTCCTACATCTATGGATACTAATATGGAAACAGAGGTCAGTTCCAACAAACGCCCTGAAACTAACAATTCTGAGAGTTCAGACGCATGTGATTGGACTGACACCGATGATTCCACCAATCCACCTGACAGCACGGTACGCCATGGGGTTGCCAATAAATGCATCACACCTCGCATACCACGAGACAAAGGAGGTAAAGGAAAGCGATATCGCCCCTCACCTGATGCCATTGAAAGCAACTACATCTACTCTAGTTGCTTCAAACCCACCATCACGAAACTTCTTATTCTAAAGTTCAAATTCAACCTCCAAATTCCATACCATCTAAATACACTAGAAATAAATCTACAGTCCACCACTTCTCTCAACAGCCATCCACTTCTGGCATACGTGTACCTCCTAAAACTTTCAGTTCCATCCAAGCGGAAACCTGCAAGCCACCACTGATAGTGTACCAAGGAAGCATGGATCCATCAGCACTCCACATTGCAGCAGAAATGAGATCGCAGTTTCCAAACATGATCGCTCACAACTATGACAATTCAACAACTCTGCAATTGGCCACCAAAGATGACCACTACAAGATGGTAGAACTCCTTCGGTCCAAAGGCGTACGTTTCCACACTTTGGCTCTCCCAGAAGAACGAAACGGCAGGGTGGTTTGCCGCAAACTTGCCATCGAAACACCTCCAGAAGACATCAAAGCAGCATTGATTGATGCAGGCATCAAGGTCAGTTCATTGATACGACTGGGAAAACGTGGTCAGAATCCAGAACGTTTTCCACTTTTACTGGCAGTGCTTGAAGGTACCTCTCAAATCCATGACGTTCTCAAGATGAAACATATAAATGGGTTAGTAGTCACCGTTGAACTGTTCCGAGGGGGTAACGGAATTCTTCAATGTTTCCGATGCCAACGTTTTGGACACTCGTCCCACACATGTGATGAAGCTCCCAGATGTGTAAAATGTTCCAGTCCATACAATGGCTCCACTTGACTACCAGAGGGCGTCAAACCCAAATGCTGTCTTTGTCAGGGGGCTTACACAACCAATTACAGCCAGTGCCCAGCGCGCGAAAACTGGATTCAGAACCATAACAAACAACAAAGAAATATTCCTCCACCTACTGGTCAACAACGCTCCTTGAGCAAACCTGGCTCTTCTTTTCGCAATCCTGCTCACTCATACACTTCAGTACTGTCGAAACCAGACCTTTCCACCTCTTCTGCACAAGAGGACCAGACAACACCCAATTCTGACAAACCTATTAGAGACAATTTGCAAGAATTCCTTTCCAAAATACGAAATATTGACTTTGGTTTTTGGTTAAACAAAGTCGAGACCTTCTTGAACTCTCTCCTGGCAGCTCCCACATTTATTGATAAATGCGCCATAGCACTAGAAAGCATATTATCGCTCTGCGATCTTTTTGCGGACAGTTCACGTTCTTAGGACAAAGCAGATATTCATGACTGATTTAGTTCTATTAAGAAATTCTCGCTTGTTTGTTGCCCGCACATCAAAATTCGTGGACTTACATTCACAAATACAACCAACCATAGTCAGACTCACAGAAACATGGCACAAACATAACCATAAATTTGAAATACCAGGCTATCGCTTCCACCGCCGCGATCGATTGGGAGAACCACGAGGAGGTGTAGCTATTTTGGGACGTGAAGACATACATTACTGTAAATAAATTCCTCCAGCCATTTCAATCGAGTCGGTGGCAGTTCTTTTTCCATCAGCTCAACGACCATTTACATTGTCAGTTCTACATATGATTTCGCCCAGGGCATTTCCAGCACATGACTTAACACGTCTAATTGCCCTAGACAACAATTTCGTCTTAATAGGTGACTTTAAGAGGAGACACATCTCCTGGGGTAGTTACAGCTCAGATTTTCGTGGCCAAGGACTCTTACAATTTACTGCTAATTGGGGCCTCTCTTCAAGCTCCACGTCTGCAACTTGCTCCTCCATGGACCATTACCTCTTTGGATTCAGACCACTTTCCTGTTGTTTCATATTTTCGTTTCACTCTACCACCCCACACTACTTTTACACTGGGATTTCCATAGAGCCAACTGGCACAAATTCCGAAAAACTATTGGCTTCCAATTGGATTTATCAACCTGTCCACACACAGCTCAGGAACTTGACATGGCCGTATCACAATTCACATCAACCATATGGCAGTTAGCCTCTGCTGCCATTCTTCACAAACCTCGCCGGCAATTTCAAAAACTCTTTCCCCAGAACATTCGACAGCTATTACGCACACACGACAGAGCTCTATCACATTGGCAACAGCCTCGTTCAGAACATGATCTAGACACATACCACCATTATCAGTGATTAAGTAATTGGGCAGTCGAGACATGGAAAGCCGAACAACAATTGTTACGACACATACCACCATTATCAGTGATTAAATAATTGGGCAGTCGAGACATAGAAAGCCAAACAACAATTGTTACATCTGCGATGCTGTCGTTAAGAAAGGGAAATATCTGGACGTTCATATGAAACATGTGTTCGTCCAAAATCGTAATTCCTCCACTGCACTCAGCAGAACAAGTGTTCGAAGGTCCTGCAAATCAGGCTCGACTTCTGGCCGAATCATTTCATGGCACGTTCCGTCTGTTTGAGCCCCCAGGAGTGGATCCTGAAAACACGGTTACTTCCAATGTTTCTATCCTGACTGTCCACATACGACATCTGGATGCATTCTAACCTCTCCACAAGATGTACAGAAGGCACTATCAGCAACTTCTGTCACTACTGCCCCTGGTTCAGATCTACTGCAAGCTCGCTTCTTACGAGGTCTTTCTAGGAAAGCTACCATCTTTCTTACTACCATAATCAATAGTATATTTCTTCTGCAATTCTTTCCTCACCCTAGGAAACAATTGTACCGATTCCGCATCGAGGAGGCAACACTACTACTTCAGATGGCTACCGACCCATCTCACTATTAAGTCTACTATCGAAAATTGCCGAATGTATAATATTATCCCGTCTACGTACCGAGACCGACACCCTACAAGTTCTGCCATCACATCAGTTCGGGTTTCGCAAGGTTCATAACGCCCTGCATGCCATGGCATCAGTAGTAGACGTCACCTCCAGATTCTGCCAACATCATTATATTCTGATTTTATTATATTTAGCCAAAGTTTTCAATTCTGTCCACCATGCTTCACTTTTAATCAAAATGCATGACCTACAATATTCCGAACCACTTCTATCATTGTTACATAGCTTCCTGGCCAACCGAACATTCAGAGTACGAGTCCTTCAGTCCTTATCTCCTTCATTTGAGATAAACGCCGGAGTTTCTCAAGGTTCCATTTTAAGTCCATTATTATTCGCCATCTATGTTCCTGATGTTCCTGTTCTCCCAGGATCCTCTTTATTTCAATATGCACATGATACTGCCCTTTTTTTATCAGGAGAAAGGGTTCTCTTAGGCGCACCAATAAAACACCAAATACAGAATTATTACGCGTCACAGGAGCTGTGTCTCCTACAGAAGTCATTTTCTTCTTTGCTAACACATTCTTCTACAGAACAACTAGACACCGCAATCCGCTAATTTCTGCTCTTGGTCGGTATGATGTATTGGAAACTCATACCTGTTGAATGACAATGTTGCCCGCACTGTATGTTGGTATATTGAGAGTACTTATGTTGGTATTTCTGCCACTGTATATTGAGGTATGTGTTGTTGCAAAATAAAATCGGTCACTATGATGGTGAACCTCAACGGTGTGGTATTTCTTCAGTACCTTTTCGTAACAAACTGGTTATGGGCCTGCTTTGTAGTATAAACATTGTCGCGTTTATCGGGCTATTCGTCTGTGTCTTGAGGCATCAAGATACGGCTCGGCAGTGAATGTTGGCATGTTCAATGTGGGAATTCCACAACTGACGAGAATAAATCACTCCAGTTGGCTTTGGAGGGTGGAATTGTTTCTGGACAAGGAGAGGGTTAAGGATGTCATAGGTCCGTCGGGTTCTGTCCCGATGCTCCTTCTGATTATTATTAATTTCTTCTGTTTGTTTTTCTGAACACCAAGTTTTTGACACCTTTTCCTGGTAAGTGCCGGGGTTAAGTTAACTTGTGAATGCATTGAACATAATAAAGTAATTTTTTTTTTTAATTCCTCTGAGTGATAAGCCGCTAACTGAACCAGACATTACAGTTTCTTTTTAAATTCATCTGTTTTACATAAAGTTTTAAAATTTCAAGTCTTGTACGTTCTGGAACCCGTTAGTTTTTTTTTTGTCTCTCGCAGTTGGTTTCTTTTGTTTTTACTGGTTTCGGCCCAAACATTAAAGTAGCAGAAGACACAGGTAGTTCGGTCGGTGAGGATTGTTTTTTTCTTTTTTTGTTCCATTTTGGGTGATAAATAACATGATTTTGCCCAGAATGCAAGCAAGGACGTGAACTGAAAATATTGGAAAGAAACCTGTCGGACGAAGATGGCGCTGACCTCCTACCCTGATCCTGGTCAACAGCGCTCGGACAATCTGGCTCCAGAAGAAGATGTCTGGTTCCGGTCGTGGGAAGAGGAGTAGATCTGGCTGGTTACCAGCTTGGCCTCCAGTTATTCCCACTGCGACGATGGAACATCACCCTGCCGATCGACTTGGGTCCAGTCCACCGTCCGCTGCAGAGGATACCTGTCGTGACTGTGACACCCATGTTCTGGCTGATTGTCAGTCGGTGAACCTTGGTTGGCTGACCGAGGTTGTGGAGCGGAGCTAGAGATATTCGATTCTTCAAGGTGTAGTGCTGTGCATGAACTTCCCTGGTTTTGAACTGTCCTAATACTAGTTTATGGACAACATCCGAAGAATATGCTTATCGTTTTGTGTTTTCTTGTTGGAACTCTCATCCTGTCGGACAAGAGTGGTGTGATTTGACGTCGGACTTTCCTTTACAACCGTCCCCACCATGATGTGAAGAATATGTAAGGATTATTAAGGGTGGAAAAGCTAGATTTTAATTTGTTGGTAATTTTTTTTACTTTTGGGGTGCCCTATCTCTTCCTGAGACATAGTCGCAATTATAATAGGTTTTAGTGATGCCGCTAAAGTAAAGTTGTTGATGACGTGATCATGGTCGCTAATGAGTCTTGTTGCTCATGTCATTGGTCGTTTAAACTGTTTTGATGTTTCAGATATTGTTACCCTGATGTCCAGGGGTAACTTGTACTCTTGTATTGTCGTAACTGTGATATTGCTGTGACTTTGTTGTAGTTGAGATGCACTGGAGAGAGTGGAGCTCGAGGTGCGGCAGCTGGCCATGAGGTATGCAGTCGCTGGAGACCTGGGAAGGATACCCGTTTGCTGCTCTTCCCTTCCAAAGTTTGTAACGGGATCTCCAGGACCTCATTCGTCATCCAGCTGGCTGGCGCAGCGAGTATCCAAGTTTGGCGTAGTAATTTCTATTTTACACCTTGTTAAGTCACACACTGTCTGTGAAAGAACATTTATTATAATGAAGCCCTAAATGAGTAATTGTTATTGAAAAAGGGGGATGCAAACTGGTAGAATGATTACCTTGGTTGGGGAAGGTCTTACTGGAGCGTGATGGTTTGGTGGCCCTAAGTAACTTTTCTTGTATGGATCTGATTGTCAACACACATAAACCATTTATTTCTTTGTATTGTAATAATATTTGTGGGGTCCAACAATCACGACGACCCCAGTAATGTTACTTTGGTTAATTCTCGGGTTTTAAATTTTTTTAGGATGATTTTTGTTAAAATATAAAGTCACTCTGATCGGGTTTTAGATTTTCAGTGTAGTGGAGTGACCCTTTGTTTTACTGTTGCCATGTGTGCTAGGTTGAGCAAGGCTTTCTTTAGACTTTTCTGTTTTTTCTTTTGTTTCTTTTCCCTCGGTCGGTTTTTTCTCGCTAACGTGTCCTAGCCCGGTCACTGCCCGTGACAAGCATCTGGCGTAAAAGAACTGGAGTGGCAGTAGGAGGAGGGGGGATGCAGTGCTGTCTGTCGACTTGGTTGACCTGTGAGCTGGGGGAGTAGGGGCAGGGAGGGCTATGTGTGCATCCCTCGCCCCTTTCCTATTGCTCGTACCACTTGAAATCGGGTCGATAACTTCTGGCTGTGGTCACACCTCCCCATTCCTCTTACCGAGCAGCTGCGACTACAGTTTTAGTGTGGGACACTGACCGCAGTTGGCAAGCCATGCTGCCGCGGTTGTTAGTCTTTTGTTTTGTTTGAGCGGACATCGCCCCGCTTGGTCTGCCGTCAGCAGAGTTGTGTCACCATGGAGGTGTGGATTGGTCGGTTAACAGGATATTCGATCCTTGATTAGCGAGTAGGACTCCAGGTGAGTAAGTTTTTGCGACGTGGAGTGGTTTTAACATGGCATGAGGAGAAGTGAGGGGAAGAGTTGCTTGCCGACCATGGAAGAAGACGGACGTACGACCCTCGGAGGCGGGTCGCCGAGGACGTCAACATGAAGACATAAGGCTAGTGTGGTTAGGTCTTAGAGCTTTTTTTAGTATGTAGTTAGCACAACATGTAGGTTTTAAGAGATGTCCACGGCCCACTAGGGGCAGTCGACATTAGGATGCCGTGATGCACAGACCCACTCATCGAGACGATTTCATTGTAAGTAATTGCCGCGATGTTTTCAGTATTTAGGCCGAGTCGTTGAAGTTATTGTCGTCGAATTTATCTTAAGTATTTATTATTTTCTTTTTCTTTTCTTGGAATGATGTTCACTGTTCTTGCATACTTATAGTATTCACCTGGAGACTATTTATTCATTTCGCACTTTGGTTAGGTTTTGAAGTCTTTATTATTTTAGTTAAAGGAAATTCACATTTTATATATTTTTTTGTCGCCGACCAAGGTAATCTTTAAAAAGTAATTTAAATTTATAAATATTGTTTTGTTTGCAATCTGAACTTATCCGTCAAGCTACTAGCCTCTGGACTTTAAGTTTTTTTTTTTTGTTATTGCTTTAGTGTTTACAGAATTTCATGTTAGCTTGGGCGTTTGAACCCAATTATTCTTTTTGGTCGAAAGATTTTATTTTTGAATCAAGGTTATTGTGATTTAGGAGAGAACACGTTCATTTTCTTTGTTTGTTGTACCTGAAGTCGTCGAATCGTGTTTCGATGAATACTTTTTTTTATTTATTTACTTAATGATTAAGACCCTTGTTGTTTCATAAATATATTGGTTTTAAGTCTCGTGCTGTGATATCTCTTTAAATTATTTATGCTAGCCTATTGTTAAAGCAGCCGAGGGCATTAGGAACTTTCAGGATAGGTCCTAGTGTTTGGTCTATTTAATTTTATTTATATTTTATTAAGCATGCCACAGAAGCTCACCACAGTCACCTAGATTTTGGTACCGTGTTTTGCCGTTTGTGGCTACAACCCCGGAGAGTTGTTTTTATTTTCTCACTTTGTTTTTTAATTTGTCGTAAATTGGTGTCGCGAGTTGTTTGCCGATTTTATTTAATAGCTCGTGGTGGAGGTGGACGTTTGCTGTTTTTAAGAGATGCAGTAGTCGTAACTGTTCAAATCATCATTACTGTATAGTGCATGATTAATATTATTGAATGTTGCCTAGAAAAATGTACTTGTGTATTGTGAAATGGGTATTTAGATATTAGATGTATTGTAGAATAGTTTATAAGAACTTTGTATATGTAATACAGCAGGTGCAATAACTTTTTTCCCACTAGTATAAAGCATAAGTTCAAAAACTGAAATGTCCGTTGACACTACCCCCCCCCCCCCGCTGGCAAGCGAACGAAATCCAACGACAGCCTAACATTGTTTGAACAGAAATATATAGTTAAATACATGTTTTCGTGCATTCGCGGGTAGAATTGTATGCAGGTAGGCACTAGTACTGGCTCTTAGCATTCAGCGGCATAGCAGGAAGCAAATGCGAGGCTGGAGGAGGCCGTTTTGACGATTTGCGAGAATACCCTCTCCCCGCCTCAACCCCACAGATCCTAGGCTGAAGTAAGCGATTGAGCCTATGGCCTGTAGAAGTTGGTCTTAGTATAATTTCTGGGTATAGGTTAGTAGGTGCAAGCTAGCTTGGGTTTTTCTTTCATCTCTGGCTTCGTTGGTACTCTGCTTTTCCTATCCTGGTAATTTCTTGTTGAAAGTATCTAATCTCAGGTGTGAACTTACTTTCGCATCCCATGAAATTGAATAAAATAAGTGTTGGCTTCGTTTTTCACCACATTTTATTTCCCCCCTCCCCACTTCATCTCCGCACCAGATGTTTTAGAAGTTTTGCAAATGCAGAGGGGCGGTTGCGATGTCTGCCACGCATTTGATTGCCCTCCGATCTTAATAATTTTGGTCTCAAATTATGTATTCAGATCTCTACTTTCTATTTCAGTTTGGTTTTGTCGCTATCTTCATTATTAAGTCATTTATCAAAGTTTTTTATTTCTGTCTATGCTCGCTTCCTTCTGGGTCATGGTCTCGTACGCGGAGCACCGAGTTCTGTCGGCCGCCACTAGGCAGTGCTGAACATCGTTTCTGACTGTTTGTATTTCACCACTGTGTTGTTTCTACATGATTGCCACCAGAATGTGCTGCAATTCAAAATCTGGTCGTTGAATATCACTCTTTTTGCTGTTCCGCTAATTATAACGTAATTATAACAACATTTTGCGGTATATTAAAACTACGGTAATTGTTTGTATTATAATTTGATTGTAATTCGTATTTTAACAGTTCGTAATGGATAGTACACCTGAAAAATCGCGACAAAAAATGAACACTCACAAGAAAATTCGCCAATGTCAGATTCAGAAGCTTCCGATGAATTGCGCGAACATGGTAGTGGTCGCAATCGCACACAACCTACATTACGACCCTCCAGATCGCAACAAAAACATCAGTTCTCAACGTGTTGTAAAAACCACAAAAAGCACACTTCTTTGCCGCAAGGCAATTATTTCTAAGTATTCAAAAATTAAATTACCTCACCAGAACAAATCTTAGAATGTTACAAATGTGTCTCAGAACGAAAAAATGGTATCCGAGACTTTTTTCTGATAATGTTGATGATAATTCAAATCAGCAAACAAATAATCATGTTAAAAACCTTTTCGTTTTCTTTCACCCACAGCTGAAATTAACCATACAAATCAAACTCCGACCATACACATTGTTACATGTACAACAACTGTCACCACATCTGTACTTACATCACTTATTGTCTGTTCATTTCCATCATCAGTTGTCAGTCAAGTTCACAAAAATATGGCTACATCAATATCAGGAATATTACCAATACAAGTTCAAGCAATTGCTATAGCACAAAAAGCTGCATTAGACACATGCAGTTTGCCACTGCCAACTTATTCAATCCCAGCTGGACAAAGAACACCAAACAACTTGAATACTCTGAAACCTACAAACGAGAAAACACACAATATTCCTGGTTCTCATCTATCACAGATATAAACAGTTGTATCTCAGTCACAAGAACAAACAATTTCAAACTCTTCAGTTGTACATTTCACAGACACAAATTCTTTCGTTACATCACCAAAACCAGTAACAGTGTCTCTTACTTCAACATCTGTAGCGACTTCTCAAATAAACCAACATTCAGATAATGCAACACAGTTACCTCAAACAGCAGAACCGAACATTGATCTAAAAATGGACTGTGAAACACAAGCACTAAACAAAAGACATGACACTTTCACTTCAAGTGAATCGGAATGGGCTGATTGGGATGAAACTGACTAGTGGACAAATCCCATCACTACTGTGTCTACAGCAAATGTCAACACAACAATCACTGTTACATCAATAACAAAACCATCACTATCTTTGATGGTAGCCTCTACTGTTTCTACTGCAACATCAAACACAACCTCAAGTTTGCCACAGCGCACTCGCTCTATAGAAAAACACAAATACTATATGACTTTAAGATAAAACCAAAGAAACTAAGAACCTGCAATCTACCCAAAACACAACAAAAGTTTCACTAAACAAACAAATTCTGTACAGTCAAATTGTTCACAACAAGCAAATTGAAAAATTATACCAACACCTACTCGTACAAATGGTGTAGAAAATCCCTCACAAACTTCACAACAAAAAGTCACTAATACTTATACTGGATTTACATTTATTACACCAGCAAGACGTTCACAGTTGAAAAATCATTTTGTTATTGATCCCGCTGCTGACAAAGGGCCAACGAAATCTTCAACCAACACAAACGAAATGTCCCATGCAACAAGTACTCAACCAGGAAAAACAATTTCTGCTCGTTCTACCTTACCACCACTGATAGTCTTCCAAGGTGGTCTAGGTGCTCAAACAATGACCATTGTACAAGATCTACGAAAAAAATTTCCCAGAAATGACAGCAACCAATTATGATCGTTTTACGTTTCAAATGAAAAATCGTGAAGACCATTTTAAAATGATTGAATTTTTGAAGTCTTGTGGGGACAGATTCTACACATCGACCTGCCCCGAAGACAAAAATGTACGCATTGTAATACATAAATTACCAATTGAGACACCTCCAACCGACATCAATGAAGCACTCACAAGTCAAGGTATTCCAGTACACACAGTAATAAGAATGGAAAAACGAGGTGAAGAACCCTAACCTTTTCCTCTTTATCTTGTGGTGTTAGTAGGAACAAACAAGTTGCAGGATGTACTTCGGCTCCGTCACCTAAACGGATTAGGAATTTATGTAGAACTGTACAAAGGAGGTGGTCGAATCACCCAATGCTTCCGATATCAACGTTTTGGACACTCGACACATTCATGTCATGAAGAACAACGTGGTGTCAAATGTGGCGGTGGTCATTCTTCAAAGCAATGTAATCTAGAAACAGATGCTGACCCTAAATGTTGTCTTTGCAGTGGTCCACATCCAGCAAATTACAATCAATGTCCTGGCCGAGAGAAACTCCTGATTGCACGTGAACGACGGAACAAAAAGAAAGCGCCCACACCAACCACTACAGGTGCTCAATTTAATTCTACGCCTCGAGACCCTTTGCGTACATATGCTTCCGCTGTTAGTGCAGGACCATCACGTTCCTATGCTTCAGTCGTTAGTGCAGGGCAATCACACACTATCAGGACTGAAGAAATGAACACATGATCAAATCAAACCAATAACTGATTCGTTAAAGAAAATTGTCGATTTTTTCATAGCCTTGACATATGCTCTATATTGCCAAAACTAAAAGCCATCCTGCATTCTTTCCGAAATGGACGAAACCTCATGGACAAGTGCGAGGCTATCAAAGCAGCAGGCACACTACTTTTTGAAATGTGCGACATGTCATCTAATGTACACACTTTTATGAATAATTTAGTGGTCATGTGGAATGCCCGTTCTGTCCTATCTCAACTTCAGGAAATATCGAATTTATTATTACAACACAAGCCATTTCTAGTTGGTATCACAGAAACATGGCTCCAATCACAACATTCACTTTATATTCCAGACTACATTATTCACCGAGCCGGTCGTCAAGGAACTCCTAGAGGCGAAGCCGCGCTCCTTCTCCAAACAGACATTCGTCATTATCGACGCATGGTGCCTACCATCCACTCAGAGGAAGCGGTAGCTGTTCGAATTACAGGTAGTAATCGTCCGTTTACTGCCATTCTTTTATTTACTCCACCACATGTTGCTTTTCCTATAGCTGATATTTCGGCACTGTTTGCAAAGGACATGTCAGTACTTCTTTTTGGTGATTTTAATTGCAGTCTTATTCTCTGGCATTGCCCAACAACAGATCATCGTGGTAGAGGTCTACATAAATTTATTTCACAAAATGGTCTTTCATTAACAGCACCAAAGGTTCCTACATATGTTCCTGCCCGAAATGACCATCAATCATCGGTGCTTGATTTTTTCATTTCTGCACCTGATATCACCCTCACTCCACCATGGACATGGGTAGGTATGACATCTGACCATTTACCTGTGTTCACGTCTATTACATTTTCTGTTATTCTAGATAATGCTGTACTAAAATTGGACTTTCATCATGCCGATTCACGTCGATTTCATCAATTACTAGATTCATAGATTAACCTATCCTTTTCCATTCGTTCTCCGAAAGACTTGGATACAGCAGTCACACAACCAACTTCAGCCATAAATACAGCTGCATCTGAAACCATTCCTCGTCGACCAAAACGGGGACTAAGAAACAGATTTCCACCAAACATCAGCACATTAATTCGATCACGTGACCGAGCACGGTAAAAATGGCAACACTCTTATTCACAGCATGACCTAGAAAATTATCACCACTTACGTCGAACTACTGCATGGGCGAAAGAACAATGGAATGCTGAACAAAAATTACAAAAGTTACATACTCTTTCCCTCAAAAATGGAACAGTTTGGCCTTTCATTAAACAAATGAAATCCACAAAACGTGGTATACCTCTATTAACATCTGGAGATCGACAATTCGAATCACCTTCAGACCAAGCACTTCTTGTAGCTGAATCATTTCATTCTACATTCTGTCCATACATTCCACCACCCATAAGTACAGAATCATCGGTAAACACCATAAACTTTCAACCCATACTGTCCTCACCCTTATCCGGACGATTGTTAACCTCACAGTGTGAAGTATCACGGATTGTAAATTCAACAGCAATTAACGAGGCTCCTGGTGCTGATAGTCTGCACGGTAGAATAACCCGATCACTCTCTTGGAAAGCAGTTATTTTTCTCACGGGCATTATAAATAAGATTTTCAAGCGACAATATGTTCCACCCTTGTGAAAATTAGCAATAGTAGTCCCAGTAACCAGACGTGGAAAAGTGTTTATTTCATGTCCAATGTTACAGTTTGCCCTTCATGACCATGACGACAGTCAGACGAACAAAAACTCTACTTGTTATTGATTAGCGATCTCGGTGTACTTGTATCTACATATAAATTAAAACACTTACTGACTGATGTATCAAACTGCAGCCCGAACTGCTGAACCTAGGAATGTGAAATTTTTTGTGTGGGCTGCCTGTAGGTCGTATGTGAGAACTAGAAGGCATTTATCGAAATTCGTCCCCTAAGGGGATGATAGGGGTGAAATGTAATTTATAAAAGGTTAAATGTGTTTATTAAGATTCGTATACATAGCTCGAACCCGACGGCCTATCGTCGTGACTTTTACGTAAATGGGTCATCAATCATTAAAAAAAAAACATATTAGCCAATTTAAGAGATTCACGAATTTCAGTCTGTAAGGGGGTGAAAAGGACCTGAAATGTGTTTCCATTTAATAATGAATATCTATCGAACCCTTCAGAATACAGTGTTCCTTTTTACCTCAAAATGACGCTGATGTGAATAGGTACCAAAAAAGTGGTTTTTCGATATATTGAAATTCGTCTTCCAAAGAATAAAAAGGGGGTGGGGGAATATGTTTTTATTAATCGCCTGTACCGCTCGAACCCAATGGGCTATCGTCTTGATTTTTCCTTCAATTGGATATGAATACGAGTATACAATACAGGACTTCAAGAAGTTTCGAAAGTCTTTAATTAAGGGGATGAAAAGATGTGCAACGTGTTTTCGATTATCCTTCCATAACTATCAAACCTATCGAGATAACAAAGTGATGTATGCTTTATAATGATGTTTACATAAAAACCAAAAATATATTTTACGGTATTTTCAAAATACGACTCCAAATATTTAAAACTTAAAATATGTTTTCGGTTCGTGATCAGTACATATCGATTTCACTGATTTTT
>PNEQ01031625.1:15213-25902 GCA_003012365.1 Medauroidea extradentata
TATATATATATATATATATATATATATATATATATATATATATATATATATATATATATATATATATATATATATATATATATATATATATATATATATATATATATATATATATATATATATATATATATATATATATATATATATATATATATATATATATATTCATATAATTACTTCTTGTTTTACGACGATTAATACATAAATGTCAGGATTATCATCTCAGTTGGATACTTACATAAATTTTTAACACATGATGGTAAGATTTTGCAAAGTTCGATCACTAAAAGGCGAAAAAGTGCAAAATTTGTTTTTGTTCACCCCATGGTATCCATATAACCAGTTGAGTTATTGAGGTATATTTTGCTTCAGAATGATGCTTACGTAAACACGATAAATAATTAACTCAGTTTTTATTATGAGAAAAAAAACTCAAATACCGGTTTGGGGGGATGGTATGTTTGCCTCTGTAAACTTCTCAAAGCAGACGATCCAAAAAGCAAGTACGGTAAAATGGGTATACTTTACACCATCACGGGTAACATTGCACAGCCAATAATATTTCTGAGTTTTGATTGGTGGAATATTAGTGATCGATATCTGTGTATCAAATTAATTTTTTAGTATACCCAGCCATCATCTGGTTTCCCTTCACCAAACGTCCCATACAATATATTTGGTGGTGCAAAGTTACTCATGCCGGTACAAAGTATACTCACTTTATGGTACAGCATTACAGAAGTAACTTATAGGGAAGTTAACATTCTGCAATTATACTGTTATATATGGTTGTACCTCTATTTTCCCAGTGAGTGAATATTTGATTCATTTTTAAATAACTTTAGATGACTATGTATTGAGGACACTGCCTTCAATAATCGCACTAGATGTAAACGAGTCATCATATCACGTACACTATTTAAACCAACCAAATACTCTCTCACATTCAAGGTCTTTTTAGCTATGACTATAAATATGGCCCGGGATAGTTGTTAAGATTTGCTGGAATAGATTGACTGTTTTTCACATGGAGCTATAGATACGTAGCCAGCTGCAGCTTAGTTATACTAACACTTTATGGCCGGGCTACTAATCTGGTGTACAAAGAGACCTTTCAATTGAAGTAACTACTCGCTGTTACGAGTAATACACGCGAGCAGTGCCGCAGGTGGACTGCTAGTTTATGTCCTAAAATGATTTATTGTTCGTCTTCTATGCGGTTCAACACCAGTCATCCAGCTGCAATGAAATTTCTGCAAAAAAAAATTGGACGGGGGACGGCAAAACAAGTTAGAGGGGCGGAACAGGATGCCAAAAAAATTTAGTGAATAAATAAACTTAGTGAGTGGTTTGAATTACTTTTAAGCAGGTGGCAAATCGGAACAGAGTGGCAGAATGGGACACCCTAAAATCTTAGAAAATATACCATAAAACTTAGGTGAATTGTGCGTGTGCGTCCCCGAAATTTAAAGCTGACAAAAAATTAACTTTTCGAGGGAGGTGGGTCAAAATGGGGTATGCCTGTATGGGCAGAACGAGGTGCCCAAAATTATTTTAATTTAGAGAGAAAAAACAAGTTTCTACCAAAACAAATTATAGTTTGGGGGAGGTGGGAGGCAGAAAATGTTAAACAAAAAGTTTCATCTCAAGATAGTGTTGTTCCATCTCATCATCAGGACATTGCTACCAGTCTAAATGATCCTCATACTCAGCTGGAAACCACTCTCCGTGACATCCAGTACAATTCACCTTCTGCTGTTCACATTCGTAACAAGGTGCTCCAATTGTCGCTGTTATACTGCCAGCCTTCATCTGTATATTCTACCGGTTCGGGTTCATCCCAAACTATTGTGCCCGCTGCTCAATCGTCAGTTATCACCACTACAGCACCGCTATTAACTGCATCCTCTGTTCTTCTACAGACATTCTCGTCTACTTGGTCTACAATGGTAGTCTAAGCCCCGATATTTTTCTTATATGCCACCATATTATCTTTCCTGCTGCTCTACCCCACGCCTCAAGATACATCTGCAGCATACTGCTTGGCTGGGACACCAGCTCTTGATGCTGCTCCTCTTCTACCATTTCCACCATATGCTCCGCATATGAGTCCACTTCCTACACCTGGTTCCTACATCTACTCTCAGGACAGTCAATATCCTCCTCCCTTCCAACCACCAAGACTACTTTTAGCTCCTCCACGTTTGTAACGTTTTTTGTTATGCACCTGTCTCAACCTTCTCAGCAACTGTCCTACCCTTACTCTCTAGAATCCCTATCCCCAACCTTACTAGCAATATCATCTCAAAGCTCCGACTCTGGTCTCTCTGCAGTACTACACACCAGCTTCTCACGATCTTCTTTCATTATCTCTGATTAATGAACCTTCATCTTCGTCTCCTCAGGCTGTTGCTTCCTCTCAACTAACTGCTGACTCACTGACCCAACTGACTGCTGATTCACTGACCCAACTGACTGCACACCTGGCTGTCCCCGATGATCTTGTCTATGAAGAAGACATCGGCATGAATTCTGCTGCTGATGCACCATCTCAAAAACCAACAACACATTACCAATCCAGTGAGACTTTGATGGACACACCTGAGGAGGAAACAGATGGCTTTGTGATCCCGAAGAGGACTTGTGATCGATGTGGTCCTCCATCCCATTCCGACAACACTGTGGCCATTTCAAATAGTTCTGCTGCTCTCTCAGATGACACTGACCCCTCCACTGTTGACTTACTGGATGCTCATGCTGCCTCTTCTGATGGACACCGACTGTCTGATGCTCAACACTTCGATGCCCACTACTGCACCTGACCCATCCACATCTGCATCTGGTCCATCCAGTTCTGTTTCTGGTTCTTCTTCTATCCATGGTAAACCTGCTACTAATTAAACCCAATTCTAACATATCTTCCATCAACAAACAAGTTCGGATGCCTCCGATTTCCTGTTTGATCTCTCCTGCCAGTAAACCCTTTGTCACTGCTGCCTGAATTGAGAAAGACCTGAGAGATAAACTGCGAGTGACTTCTGTTTGTGACCAGACATCTTTCTACATAGACAATGCACATTACTATGACTACCTCTACCAGAAACTCGCCTCCCTAGGCTATCGCCCTTTCACTTCTATATTCCCTGACGAACATATGGACCGACTGGTCTTCCGATGGTTACCACTGACTGTCACTGTGGAAGAACTGACTGACCAACTGGCTGCCATTGGGTTTCCAGTTGGTTCAATGACTAAACTGAGAATCTCTCCGAGACTGCTGTATCTCAAAATTTTGTTGTGACGAGGACGAAACAAGGAGAGTCAGCACTCTTATACAACCTCAACCACATTGGCTGCTGGGTGGTGACAGTAGAGAAGTACAGCGGGTCAGAGAAGGTGCCGCACTGTGCTGGGTAGCATTGGAGCCACACCCGTACAGCGATACCTGACAAGCAGAAGTGTCAACTGTGAGGGTGCCCACATTGCCACCTGCTTATCCTGCCCCTCCATACAGGCCTACAACCATCGCCATCCATCTGCCACTACCAGTCCACCTACTCACCCACATATACCTGACATCACTTCTCACTTTCCACCTCCATGTCTGGTCGTCTCATCATTTACTCTTCACTCCTCCTGCTCAACCTGGTCCTCCACTTTCTACTTCTAAAATGACTCGGCCTTCCACTCTGCTCCTCCACCACCTCTTCAACAACCTGGTTTTCCTCCTACTTCTGCCTACTTATCTGACTCCCTCCAAAACCATTCCTTTTTCAGATCATTTTTACCTTTCATCTGCCACACTCTCCTAGCCTTCTCTCAAGCCCAAATCCTTGCTGCAAAACTTTACATTATCCTCCAAAACTTCCTTTCAGCCCTTGAGGGTTCCGCCTCCTCTAAAGGCCCTTGTCAGGAACTCCTCCCTCATTCCCTAACCTCACGATTTTCAGTATCTTCTCCTCACACATGCCCCCGATGTCGTGTTCCTTTCTGAGACCTGGCTCTCCCTGCTTCCTCTCTCGCCCTCCTGGTTATGTCTTTCACCGTGCCGAATGTAATGGTCGGGGTGGCTCTCCTTATCCATTCTAATATCGCTTATCACCCTCGCCCCTTGACCCTTTCTCCAGCGACTGAGGTAGTGGCTGTCAGTCTGCACAGCACTCCTTACTCTTTTACACATGTCTCTATTTAGCTACCTTCCCCCCATATATCTTTCCCGACTGCTGCCATTGAGATTCTTGGTTACCTCGATGTTCACATCGTGGTGACTAGGGATTTTAATGCTACTCGCCCTTTTTTGGGGCCACACTGTTACAAATCGATGGGGTAGCTACTTCTGGCAATTTCTTCGACATTCCCACCTTTCTCTCAGTGCTCCTGCTACTCCTATATTCTTTCCTGCACAACTCCATCGTCAGCCAAGCATCATTGACTTCACCATTTCTTCTCGCCTTCCTGTCATCTTCAACATCTGTACTCATACTTCGGGTTCTTCTGATCACCTTTCTGTCTTGTTTGCTATTTTGACGTTTTAGTCACATGCAAATATAGAGAACATGAAAGTTTAATGACAAATGTTATTAGCAGTATGCAAAAGGAAATTGTTAAGCCTTTATGCAAGAAAGTTGTCATGAGGATATTTTAATATGTTTGTGAGTGTTAATAAATGTAAATATAACATATATATATATATATATATATATATATATATATATATTTGTACCAAGACAAAAGTAGATAGCTATTATTAAGTGTCAGAAAACTAGAACTTTTCTTTGCAATGAACAGGGATGTCAGCTTTAATAGGCTGGTGTGTGACCTTGAATTGAATCAGACAGCCTGCCTCACCATGGTCGATCGCAAGTTCCACTTCTCTCCACTGGAAGCGCTACTGACTCGCGGGAAGCATGCGAATCGTTCTTACAAAGTTTTTGATTGGAGACACTCTTAAAAAATTTGCTTCCTTCTTCTACTGCTGTGACCCCAAGAGGTTGGCTCGTCGGTTGGAAAACATAATGTTTGTGCTTCAACAGGATATAATATATACACATATAATTTTTGTTATTTTCAGTTATGCTGATTTTGGAGTATGGATGTTTTGTGAGCGCTAACACTTGTATGCAAATGTTTGCATATGGTGGTTGCATCCGATATCATCCATCGACGAGGCGGACGATAAGAAATTACCACTAGCCATGGCTGAAAAGTTCAAGTGAATGGTCGCCTGATGGTTTACAAAACGACCTATACTTCTACTGCTGCATCTGTTGCTAAACGAATACGACGAGCTTCGTCATCTATTTGTGCCAGGGACGATTACCAGAATAAAACTGTAAGTGACCCGATCTAATTTATTGATTTTCAATTCACAATGCAAGAAGAAAATTAAGACACAAATATACATATTAGACTTGTGAAGGTTATAAACATTTATTAATACCAATATGAGACAGTTTAATATAATATGCATATACATATTAGAATTGTGAAGGTTATAAACATTTATAGATACCAATATGGGACAGTTTAATATGTATGCATAAACTGTAGATTTCTTACGTTTATAAATATATTTTACTATATTCTATATAAATGAAAGCCACCTGTTTTTTGGCAATGTTAAAAGCATAATAAATATTTATCTATACAAGTATTACTTTTTTTGGATTTACCAGTATAGATGTATTTCAAAACTTGTCAACCCAACACAAATAATACTTATGTATTCCCTACAGTTCACTTGCTATAAATGTCACTTTTGTGGGTTGCTAACTTTCGCATCGCTATTCACTACCTTCTTTACGGCAATCCTCATCTTCCATGTTTTGATTTCGCCAAGGCCAACTGGCATGTGTTATCCAGCAACTTATCTGATTCTCTGGACATGTCCATCTCCTTCCGATCTCCTGCTGATTTTGACAGCCATGCTTTGTCCTTCACTAATGCCATTTCCTCTGCAGCTTCTACTCACATTCCTTTCACTTCTAATCTTGTCCTCTTGGCATTGTGTTTCCCTCTTTACATTCGCGATGTCTTGTCCATGCGGAACCATTTTTATGGCAGATGGCTAGCATCCCGCTATTCATTGCATCAGAGGCTTTGCATTCTGCTATGTGAGTGGTACCACTGCCTGGTTGTGGAGTGGTTGTCTGCTAGGGAGACGAAGCATTTGCAGGCTCTCTCTGCCACATCTGGTTCCTTGTGGTCACACCTCCGCCATATCCTTTACACTCCAACCCAGATCTCAACTCTCACCGGTGTGGTGGAAACCACTCCCGACCATTCCGAGGCTATATCCTCATACCTCCTTACTACCATTTCTTCTGCACCAATGAATGCCTGCTCTATCCTCCTCAGAGTCCTTGGACTACGAAGGATCCTCTCCTCACCTACTAGATCATGTCAATCCAACTCTCCTCCCCACCAACCATCCATTTAAACTCGCCACTCCTTAAGAAATTCACTCTTTGCTATTCTCTCTGATCTAACTCCGCTCCTGGTTCTGATAACCTACCAGCTCCGATTCTAGGTTTCTTGCCTCGCAAGGCCATAGTCATCCTCACCCATCTTATCAATGCCATATTTCTTGTTTGTCCTTTCCCCACCTGTTGGAAAATTTCCATTATTTTACCAGTTCCTAAACCTGGCGAACCGCCACCTCTTCCCTCTTCGTACCATCCTACTGCACTTCTCCCTATCTTCTCCAAGGTTGCAGAGAAAGCAATTCTCAACTGTCTCATCACATTTGTCGATTCGGAGAACCTTCTTTATTCGCACCAGATTGGCTTCCGCTCAGCTCACTCCACCTCCCATACCATTGCTCATGTGGAGCTCCTGGTGGTCGAGGGTTTCACTACATGGCAACACATGGGTGTAGTACTCCTTGGCCTAGCCAGAGCTTTTGACTCTGTCCCTTATCCACAACTCATCTCCCGACTCTCCATCACTCCTGTCTCTCCTCATATTGTCTGCCTTCTCTTCTTGTATTTCGGGGGGGGTCGCTCCTACCAGGTGCGAATAGAGGGGTTGGCTGTCAAACCCATGTCCCATTCCAGTAGGTGTACCTCAGGGTGCAATCCTTAGCCCACTCCTTTTCACCTTACACATCGCCGACCTCGCTCTGTCCCCTGGAACCTTCCTCATCCAGTACACTGTAGACATCTGCCTCTTGGCCTTCTCCATTAGTGAACGTCCACTTGGGGAATGCCTCAGTCGTGGTCTTATCGCCCTCAAAAACCAGTTTCTCAGACACAGCATAGGCCTTAATCATAACAAGCCCATCTCCATTCTCCTCCCTCGATATCACCCACTCCTCTCACATCATCTTCCACTATTCCCATTCCATTGCCTCTAAATGTCTGCTATCTTGGAGTGGTCCTCGATTCCAAGTACACCTAAATGCCTCATCTCGATGCCACTGTTTTCAAAGCACGTGGGCCATGTCACAACTCGCTCCTATTCTACATCCACATTCTGATACTCCACTCGAAACCCATGTCACTGTTTACCACTCCTTGATCCTTCCTATCTTGGCCTATGCTAGTCCTACCTGGCCCCACTCTTCCATCTATAACCTGCACCCACTCACCAGCACCTACTACCTTGGCCTTCCATGTGCCACTCTTAGTCAGACTCTCCTGGACCTCCCTTACATCCCATCCTAGCCAAAGCCACCAGCAAGTTTAATCACAAATGCGCCCATCACACGAATACCTTCATCCGGCAGTTGGATGACCCACCCCCCTATCGCAGCCCATCTACTTCACCTACTCTTCAGCATACACAACCTAATGGACGTTGTCGCCAACGAAGGACCTGTCATCGTTGCGATTGGGGACCCAGTGGGTAACATTGGCCCAGCCCACCTCCGAAAGACGTGGTCAGGAAATGAATCGCATTGACAAAGTAGATGAGAATCATGCCACACTTATGTTTACTCCTGGGAAGGACATCCAAAAAAAGAATTCATCTCGGGAATAACACATACCGTCAGACCCACCACTACCAGAGAAGGTGACAAAATCCTTATACTCACATCTCATTGTTTGTGAAGGTGGTTTTCCGAAAACAGCACTATATCTCATTTCACAGTTAAAATCCCGATTCAAATGCAAGTTCACAACCGCACATCTTTCCAGTTCAAGTACATTTCAAATGGAATCCAAAGACAATAAGTTTGAGACATGTACAATCCTTCATTCTCGCAGCATCTGCTTCCATACCTGGACTGCACTAAAGACGAGAACACCCGAGTCGATATTAGGAACCTTCAAATTGACACTCCAGTGCAAGATAAAGGCTTTAAATATTTGATGTAGACAAAGTCATGCGCCTTTCAAAAAAAGGTAAATACCCAGAGCCTTACCCTTTATTTCAGGTTGTACTGAAGGGAAAATCCCTACAAGACATTCTGAAAGTTAGAAACATGGAAGGGATATGTGTATGAGTGGAGCCAATCTGTGGTGGAGTCACTGCTGTCTTAAGGATAGGGCACACCAGCCACAACTGTTCACATGAACCATGTTATGTAAAATGTTCAGGACCTCACGTTGCTTAAGAATGTGAACAGACCCAGAAGACCTATTTACGTGACATATCTGTTCTGCTAAACACCCTACCAACTATGGATGTTGCACAGAAAATACAGAAACTGGTGAATGCCAGTGCATAAAGGCATGCGACATCAAGCCAACTGACACCTAAACCAATCACTCCACAACATTTAGGCAAGGGGGAATAGGGTAAAACATTTAATAAGGCAGTAGCAGGACAGCCCACAAACCAGGCTTAGTCTGCAAATTCAGGGCAAGACTCACCAGCCACCACCTTGACAGAAATATCCAACTTTTTAAAACTTTTCACTTCATTGGCATTCATTTTCAACTAAATGAATTTATCTAAGCCTTCAAACGAGCAGATAACCCACAGGGTACTTCGACTCTTCTTGCCTTATTTGAAGGCACATCACAAAATAATGAGTATCAGATATATCCCACATGCAACCCCAACAGTTAAACAATTATTTACCTGAAAAACCTGATCCACTGTAGGTCACCAAAGAGAACTACGCCGTTTTCTTGCACTCTGTAAGCCCACATACGTCATCATTCACTGAAACCTGGCTTCAGCCATCCATCAAATTCAGTGTCCCGAGATACACATGCACAGGGCAGACAGATAAAACCCCCAAGAGGTGGAGTTGCACATTTAGTTAGATCTGATATTAAACATCACAGAAGATATGTACCAGAGCAATACAAACAGATACTGTTGCTGTGTGGATTACAGGAAGAGCATCTCCCCGTATATATATATGAAACCACTTATTTTGTTTCCAGCTCTGGACACACTATGACTGACCCATATGAAAATAAGTTTGGTGATAGCTGGGGATTTTAATTGTTACAGGATATGGCACTGCCTCAAGGAGGATTTTAGAGGATGTTATCTCCTGAACTTGATGCAGTCAGAAGACCTTCGGATCTGGGCCCCTCTTCAAACCATATTTTACCCATCCAGGGTGGGTCACCAACCCTATGTACTAGATTTCTTTATAACATCATTTGTCTTGGCATTCACCCACATGATAATGCTATGCAGGACAGTGACGATTTACCAGTCACAGGGAGCCTCTGTACATCCATGATTATTCCAGGATAAAGACTCCTCGATCACAGTCACGCAGATTGGACATAATTTAGGGCTACTATACACACATATAGTTTTGGGTAACACCCCTCGAAATTCTGATGAGGTCGATGCTGCTGCCTCTTTACTGATTAAAGCTCTCCACACAGCTGCACAAGCCGCTAGCCCAAGATACAGACAGCCAACGGTTGGTAACCCTTTCCAGACCATAGATGCACACTTATACACATCAGAATCAGCGAGATGACAGTGGCAAAATGACCACTCAGAACATAAGAAAAATGTATACCATTCGGGCCAGGGAGAATAAAAAGAGGCCATCAATTACTTGTCAACAGAATGTGAACTAGCTAAGCTCAAATCACTGTCACTTCAAAAAGGTACAGCATAGAAATTAGTCAAGCATCTAAAAAAGATGCCACATCAGTTCCCTCCACTTTTAGGCCGATGCGAGTCCCGTAATTTTACACTACAGTTGCTGCCTATACATATACATGTACAAATACATATACACAAGTATGCATATATATGACACCACACACGAATACCAGATAAGCTGCATCGCGATACTAATCTCATTTCATCTCATAATGCCGAAATAACTTTTACCTTTCTCCTTCCTATATTTTTTCATAGATTTTAATATGGATACTTTCTTTTTTTCTACATTCCAGGAAGATAGATGACTGGCATCAGCAGGAGGAAGGCTCAGTTCTGTCTTCCACCACCAGGGCCATGCTACTGTGGTGCGACCCTGGTTACGTTCCACCAGCGGCTCAACTCATTTCATAATCACAGTTCACAAATCACACAAAGTATATCTTACTGAATCAACATACCCTACTATTTCCTGCCCTGATTCCATTTAATTTAATGGTTTTCGACCTCCGCGACTGTCGCACAGATTTCCCCAGCACCCTCTTCGCTTTGTGCTAGTTTGCTGTGCCCTGACATCTAGACCCTTCTTTTTTCGGGGTGTGTACATGGCGTCAATTGCAACCATGGCATCAGAAAACCCTGCTCAGCCGCGATGCATGCAAC
>PNEQ01031625.1:26002-44886 GCA_003012365.1 Medauroidea extradentata
ATATATATATATATATATATATATATATATATATATATATATATATATATATATATATATAATGATATCTGTAAATATACATAGCAATCATTGTGTGTATGCACACACCATATATATGTATATCACTGTCTATGACCGGAAGTTGTAAAATGTGTAACGATGCTAGGAAGTAAAGTGCAGTGTGATTTCATTAATCGTGGTATTATTTATGCATCCGAGTACACACAATACTTTGCAGTGGCGACGAGGATACTAGGTATTCTTGTGTTACAAATGTTGTTCTAAATTATCAACATGTCCACTGGAAATCAAATTGGAGTCGGCGATGTTCAACAGCATTGTCCAGTACTATGGAGGAAGATTGAAGAATTCAACAATGATCGAGTCATGGGATTCGTACATGGAGCGTTTCGAATTGTTTTGTGTTTGCAACTCTTTACCAGTGGAAAAGAAGTTATGCACATTACTAAAGTCAATAGGGACAGAGACTTATAGTTTGCTAAGGAATTTGTGTGTGCCAAAGAAGCCAGCAGAACTGTCGTATAAGGAGGCGGTCACCGCTATTCGTAATCACATGCAGCCAGAACCCAACTACATCGCATACCGGTTCAAGTTTGATAAACATACACAGCAACCGAACGAATCCATTTTGGATTATATAAGTGCTTTAAAGGGGTTAAGTGCGCATTGTAATTTTGCGGACACATTGCTTGAACGATTACGTGATAAATTAGTAAGTGGTGTTAAACCTGATCGCATTCGTCAGAAGTTGTTGTCAGCAGAAAACCTTACGTACGATCGTGCATTGAAGTTGGCTACAAGCATTGAGCGTGCCTTGTTGGAATCAGCAGTGTTTTCGCAGCATCCGACGACCAGTGTTGACAGTTCTGCACCAGCATCGGGGACGCACCAGTTGCAGGAACCTAGCATCCAGTACGTTGCTAGGCACAGCAGCAGCAACAGCAGTAGTTTCCGTCCGCAAGCGAGCCTCAACCAGGATCAAGGGCAAAAGAAAGTGGTGTGTTTTTGTTGTGGAAATGGAAATCATGTCAGGTCAGAGTGCAAATATCGCAGTTTTACCTGTTACCGTTGTAACAAACGTGGCCATTTACAGGCAGTATATAAAGGTGGTAGTGTACAGTATTTGGTCACAGATGAAAGCAAGGTAGGTTTTTCCGTGTTCCAGATAAATGATAGTGTGAAGCAGTCAGATCGCAGGTATATGTGTACATTGTCTGTGGAGAATGTGTTATTGGAAATGGAAATTGATAAAGGATCGGCGATATCTGCCATACCTTATAATCTTTACGTGCAAGTGTTTCGAACTGTTCCTCTTCAAAGCACCTCGTTGGTGTTTACTACCTATCAAAGGGAAATAATTAAGCCAAAAGGGGTTATGAACGTATGTGTTAAAACAAAACTACACCAGTTTTCTTTGCCTTTGTATGTTGTAGAAAAAGGAGTAACCACATTGTTAGGACGAGATTGGCTTAGGAAACTGGAAATTCAAATCAGCTTGCCAGTGTGCAGTATTGATTTTGAGCAGTGTGGAGTAGCTGCTCAATTAAAGGAGTCTTATCCTGTTGTTTTTGAGGCCAATTTAGGAACATACAATAAGGGTACTGCATCACTTCATGTCAAGGCAGAAGCTCATCCACAGTATCATAAACCTAGGTCTTTACCATTTGCTTTAAAGGATAAAGTAGAGCAAGAGCTAGATAGATTAGTAAAGGCAGGTGTGTTAAGTCCGGTGGACTCAAGTGAGTGGGCAACTCCAATTGTTCCAATCACTAAGAAAGATGGTACAGTCAGAATATGTGGGGATTACAAAATTACTGTAAATCCTTTCTTAGAAGAGGATCGTTATACAGTATCAAAAAATTGAAGACATTCTAAACAGTATTGGTAAATGTGATAAGTTCAGTAAAATTGATTTAAGCCAGGCTTACCAGCAGGTACTTTTGGATTAGCATTCAAGGAAATATGTTACCATTAGTACACACAAGGGTTTGTTTCAATACAATCGAATTCCATTTGGAGTTGCATCAGGTCTGGGAATTTTTCAAAGATTAATGGAACAGTTACTAGTGGATATAGAGGGAGTAATTGTGTTTCTTGATGACATCTTAGTCACAGTGGAAAATGATAAAAAACATGTAGAGAAATTACACAAAATTTTTGAGAGATTGCAAGAAGCAAACCTGCGTGTACAACCAAATAAGTGTAGTTTTAAGCAGAGTTCCGTAGAATATTGTGGTTATGTTTTGGATAAAAATGGTTTACATACTGCCCAAAGTAAGGTCCAGGCTATCTTAGAAGCACCAATGCCTTCTAAAGTGACAGAATTGAGAGCTTACCTTGGCTTAATTAATTACTATGCAAGATTTGTGCCAAATCTTTCCACGATATTGTATCCCTTGTATCAGTTGTTAAAGAAAGGGGCGCAATGGCAAATGACCAAGGAGTGTATCAATGCCATCAAGCACATTACGGATATCATGGTATCTGCAGATATTTTAGCACATTATGATCCAAGTTTGCCTTTGGAAGTTGCTTGTGATGCCTCTCAGTATGGTAATGGAGCTGTTTTGTCACAAAACTGAGCGACCAACAGCTTACACATCCCGCACCCTCACTAAGGCAGAAATTAATTACTCCCAAACTGAAAAGGAAAGTTTGGCATTAGTGTTTGGGGAAAACATTTTTATCAATATTTATATGGTACAAAGTTCATATTGGTGACAGATCATAAACCCTTACTATCAATCTTTGGGCCAAAGAAAGGGATACCACTAATGGCTGCAGCTCGTTTACAGCGATATGCGGTCTTTTTGTCAAATTTTGTGTTTGACATTGTTTTTGTTAAGTCTGAATTTCATGGGAATGCATACGCTTTATCTCGTTTGCCTTTGCAACACAGAGAGTCTGAGCCTTTGTTAGGACCAGTTAATGATGGTGATGCCACGTATGTGCAGTATATAGGAGAGAGTACATTTCCATTGACGAATCAGGAAATAGTCCAGGAAACTAAAGTTGACCCAGTATTGACAAAGGTTATTCAGTATACGTTAGATGGGTGGCCAAAGGAAGTACCTAATGAAGTTAAAGACATTTTGGATACGTAGGGGATAACTGACAGTAGAGTCTGGCGTACTGATGTGGTGTTACAGAGTTATTATTCCCAGTGTTTGTAGAGCAGAATTATTGCAACAGTTGCATGGCAGTCACATGGGAACAGTAAAGATGAAATCACTTGCTAGGGCATATTTTTGGTGGCCCTTACTGGACAAGTGTACCGAGGAATTAGGAAATTCATGTGCGACATGTCAGGCTGTAAGACCAAATCCAGTTTCTGTGAAAACTCAGCCATGGGAATTCCCTAGTAGTCCATGGCTAAGAATTCATGTTGACTTTTTAGGACCCTTTAAAGGAAAAACTTACACCGTGGTTGTAGATGCACATACTAAGTGGTTAGAAGTCGCTGAAGTTCCTTCAACTGCAGCAGTAACTACCATCCATTTTCTCAACTCCCTCATTGCTAGGTTTGGTACATGCACACAATTAGTAAGTGATAATGGTCCCCCATTTGCATCGGATGAATTCAAAATCTTTTTGCGATCCCACGAGATCCCGCATATAACATCACCACCATACTACCCACAGTCCAACGGACAGGCAGAAAATAGTGTTAAATTCTACAAGCAGAAACTAAAATGTTTATTGCGTGCTCATGCTGGTGGTAACTTGTCAAAAGAATTGTTCAGATTTTTGAGGGATTTAAGAAATTCAGTTCACTGTACTACAGGTGTATCCCCGGCCAAATTAATGTTTGGCAGAGATTTACGAACAGAGTATGATCTGTTTCATCCTACCACTTGTGATCATCAATCTCGTACACAATCATCAACTGGTGCAGTTAAACGAGATTTTCAAATAGGAGACAGGGTTAGAGTGCGCATGTATAATGGGAGAAGCAAGTGGATGAAGGGGGTTGTATTGGCCAAAAAGGAAAAAGTAGTGTATTTGGTGCACAATGAGTTAGGTCAAGTGGTAAAGAGACATGTTAATCAGATAGTGCTGGATAAGGGTAAAAAGTTCTATACAGACATATTGGAAAGGGGGGTAGAAATAGACACGGGTTTACAGGTGAGCAAGACGAGATCACAGTTAGATAACGACAGGGGGGACAGTAGTCTGACAAATAGTGGCAGGGAGGAAAAAGAAGAGGTGGTTGAAAAAGGTCAGGAAAGGAAGGGTGCAGATGTTTCAGACACTGAACAGGCAGTAGGGGGTGCAGATGTTTCAGACACTGAACATGCAGTAGGGGGTTTAGTGAGTGAGATAGAAGTGCCAGAGATGGGCAGGAGAAGGTACACTGTATGGGTCAGGAAAAAGGTGGTTTAAATGAATTTGTAATGCAAGTGCAAAATCAAGGAATTTTGGAGTTAAAAATTATTGTTGTTTCATTGTTTGTAGCATAGCCTAATTTCACTTTCATGTAACAGTATTGGAAATTGTTGTTTAAGTTTTATTAGACAAATTAAGGAAGGCGGTGTGATATCTGCAAATAGACATAGTAATCATTGTGTATGCACACACCATATATATCACTGTCTATGACCGGAAGTTGTTGTAAAATGTGTAACGATGCTTGGAAGTAAAGTGCAGTGCGATTTCATTAATCGTGGTTATTATTTATGGATCCGAGTACACACAATCAATACATTGCAATATTAATAACAGTAATCATTTATTTATAGGCTGCAAAAGTAGAAACATCTGATCGAGCATGGGGTTACCGTTCAAATTTATTACTTTAAAAGTGTATAGTATGCGTAAAAAAAGAAAGTTGCAGCCAGAATAATAGGAACATAATATTGTTAAACGTGCTGGAGTGGGAAACTGATATGAATATATGAGTTATAAAGGGGCCTATGGACAAGACACGAAAACAGGAGATGATTGCAAATAAGTAGCATAAAATACCTTTATTGTCCTAATAGTGTATAATGTTACAGTTGGCTGCAGATTACTGCAATAGGACATGTTAATTTCAGTGATATTTTGGTATACGTTCAGGTGTGAACAGAAGTGCTTCCAGATGGTTAGTGAAGACACTTGGATGTACATCCTGTCCAAATTTCATGACCTGCCCAACAAAGATGCACAAGACCTACACTTATGTCGTCTTATTTAGAAAAATCAAATCAAGATGGGGAGACCAAGAATGGAAAATGTTAAACATGCTGCAAATTTTTCATATTATGTTACAGATGGCAGTAGCAAAAATAAGTTACGTCGTACTGCATTCATGAGTGTACATGCAATCCGTCGAAGTGACTTTTTCTGTATAACAAATCTCCTCCTGAAAGGCGAGGCACCCAGAGACGAGAGGTATCAATCCCAATCCATGAAAAATACTAGAAAATTTAAGAAACTTGATATCCAACCACATCCAGTCATTTCCCTTGAAGGTCACACATTATGGGTGCAAAGATGTTCAATAATTAGATTCTCATCTTAGTATTGTAAAAATGCACGGCATGTTTGCCAAAAAACACCCAGAATGCGGAATTACTTATAACATTTACAGAACTTTTTTGTTGACAACTTTAACCCTCCGTCACAACACTGGGGTCTGGCAGACCCCAGTGAAATTTATTTGGGAAGCACCTCTTTTAATGCATGTCTAGGGAATTTTTCTCTTAGGTGCAAATTTAGTTGGTAGTAAACTCTATTTTAAGCATTCATGTGATAATTCGCATCATTGTGTTTCGATTGTTTGTTACAGAGACGCGGTAATTCTTCATGGGGTTCTGTGGACCCCGGTGTGGTGAACTCGTGACTATTTGTGGATAGTGCTTATAACCTACAATAATTTATTTTGGTGTTATTTGACTGTCGTTTTCACGCAAATATTTTCATTATGGCGAGTTCAAGTTCCAAAAATAATCCAACATTTCAAGATGATGAAATGCGAACTTTGTTGCTTGATAATGAAGGTACAAGTGATGAAGAATCTCTTTTTGGTGGTGATGATTCAGATCAAGATCCTTACTATATTTTAGAAGAATCAGAGGAGAGTGATGAAGTTAGTGCCGAAGAAGATGCAGGCAACCACATCATCTTCGAAAATGTGTGGAAAATGGGAAAAAGTTTTAAGGGACATGTTCAAATGTCTATAAACATTATTCAGATAAGGACTATGGGCCAAACTGTCAATCTCCAGATATGAGTCCAGAATAGTATGGCAAGGAAAAAACGGAATTGTTAAATGGTACTCGGGTCGAAGGAGAAACTGTGTTTCAAGCAGGATGTGACAAGTGGCTGGAAATAATGCAAAAATGTCGATGGCATCCTACTTGGGAAACGTATGTCGGATGAGGCCGCCGACAAGTTGCAAAAATACAGTTGAACATATATTTAAATCTCATAAAATATTGAATGTGCCACATATATATAATGGAAGATACTCATAACTTGATAGTTCTGTTAGCTTCAAGCCCGAAAAAAAAAAATAACTGTACATTTATGTGATATATTTATCGAAATCACAAACTCATAGCCTAGTGCTACCCTGGATGTCTAGTTGGAGACAATGGAAATGTCTATTGATGAAGATAAGGCCATAAGTCAAGGGAAACTCAAATTTTTGGAAATAAATAAAAATAAGCAAATTTCTCTTAAAAAAACTAACATTATTTTCAGTTACAAGGCCAGCTGCATGTAAAACAAAGATATTTCTGTCTGTTAGCTATATGGACAACTACAGATCGACAGTTGGAAAATTCGCAAGAGACAACGAATTTTGGAGTGACAAACTGCTTTCTAAGCTACAGTAGTTTTATATTTCATGCTTGCTTCCACAATTAGTTGATTAAAGACATTCGTAACATGGATATAAGAGAACAAGATCACATCAAATAACATGCTGAAAATGAAATAAAGAAAAAAATTAATTGGCAGTTGGCATAATTGGGCAAGTTCATTACAAAATATGGTAATGTGTTGTGAACATTTCTTTGATTTTGTCTGAACTGGAACCAGACCAAAACTACAAATATAATCTATATATTTACAGTGATGTACATAATGATTACTGTATATTCAAAAATGTAATAAACTCATGATGTTACTTTGAATCAATTTAGGTCGGTTTCAGCAAACTCAGAACATGTCTATTGTGTGTATACACAATACAATTCCACCTCATATTATGCTGTAATTGTGTGATTTACATGCAAATGCAGTCAGTGGCGTAGCCAGGATTTTAGTTTACGGGACGGGGGACAACAGTCACCCTTCCCCACTTCTGAAGAGGGGGGGTCAGGCCGGGAAAATTTGGATTTGAAGGTGCAAAATGAGACTATTTTAACAGTTTTCCTAATAGAAATATTAAAAAAATCTAACAGTCATGACATGTTTTTCATTCATTTTTTTAAGTTATATTTATAATGTTAGCAGTAATTTTTAAAACTGTTTAAAAGTATCTCAAAGATTTACTAAAGACGTGTTTTTTATAACGATTAACGATACATTTTAACTGTTACATATTATGTATCGGTCTCTCATATAGGTACAACCTATTTTTAAAAGTCTTGTAATTTACCTTATTTAATAAACACAACATTTCTGGCCTAAATGAAGAGAAGATAAGCTTGCATTATTAGCCATATTTGTAACATCTTTGTATCGAGAAAAATAACAACCAAACTTGTAAAACAGAAACAGAACAGCATTTGCTTGACTTTACGCCTTACGTTTTAACATTTAAGGTCACATAAAAATGTTTTTCAGACGCTTTACCGGCAGGTTGTTGGCAAGCCAGTCCCCATACACCATACATGTTGAAGAGACGTTTTCGTAAAAAGTTTATTAAGTTTTGTTTTTTAAAAAAATAGAATTTTATTTTCAAATTACTTATATTACATGCAAACGAATAGTTAAACAGTTTTGATTTACTTCATATCCTCAACCAACAGAATTATGTAAATTACCATACTTCTACTTGTAGAGCTGTGGATAAGAACCAAATATTAGCTGAACTATGCATTTCATTACTAAAGCATGAGCTCTTCAGGATTTGTAATTTGGACCATCCTGAACATTTTAAGAAGTGGGGCCACGACATTGGTTGTGGCTGGTGACCTTGACGGCCATCGATAAGTTACATTTAAAAAATAATTTTTGCACATATCGTGCAAACCGTCCAAGATACAGAAAATCCACACGAGTACTTTTTTGTATATTTTATTATTTTTAACAATTTTGGTCTCTAGTAAAATCAATCTACGATGCACCGTTACAAAAAAATGGCAGTTAGAATATAAACATTGTAGTAATGCATAATGTAGTGGTTGGTATGCCAGGTGAGAGTAGTCAGTAGATATGTGATGATGGCAGAATAAAGGAGTGGACTAAAACCATGTTATGTTATTTACTGTATCCTAATACATGGCACAGTCGCGGAACCATTGAATTTAACATTACATTTCTGTGCCCTGTCTAACACTTTTATGATAATTTTGTCATGAGCGGCTCCACCCTCAGCATAGATGAGCAGGTCATCAACATAGTTCATCACCCATTTTATGTCCCCAAATATGTCTGTGTTACATTTCTGAAATACATCAGATGATATATTCAACCCAAATGGCAAACTTCTGAAATGGTAGCACCTAAAGACGGTCGAGAACGTGCAGTATGCTGAACTTTGCTCGTCTGGGTTTACATGCCAGAATGAATCCTTCAGATCTAATACACTGAAATATTGGAAGTTGCCAAGCTTTGCAACCACATCTTTAACTGTAGGTATCGATGCAGCCTCTGTGAAAAATTCCGTTCGAAAAATCCCAAGGAACCAATGCTTTTACAGGAACCCCAGATACTGCCATTTCATAAGGAAGCGTGCGATATCCTGGGGTTTAATTCACATTCATATTTGGTTATGTGCCATTACTATTCAAAGTTGATTGAATTGCTCCCCTCGCAATCCAAAGATGCACCCGGCACTGTGCGAGCTCTGAAAACAGTATTTTCCACGCATGGAATACCTAACACATTGATTGCAGACAACATTCCTTTTGATTCAGCACACATGAAACAGTTGAGTTCCAGTTATGGCTTCACTATCCAAACATCAAGCCCCTACTATCCCAGAAGTAATGGGCTGGCTGAACGGGCAGTGGGAATCGGCAAAAAAATTCTAAAAAAATGTAAAGAACAACAGCTTGATATTGATAATATGTTGCTGGGTTGCTGGAATTCTTTAACACTCTAATGTTGGGATCACCATACAGTCCAGCTCAACTTATTTTCAGCAGAATAACCAGAACAAAGTTACCCATACATGCCACTGTTACAGCCCTATGTAGTTCAAAAGTTTTCTAAAATACAAAAAGAAAAAGATAGGCAAAACAAGTTACATTATGACGAAACTGCTAAATACAGGCACATTACTTTTCAGAAAGATGTCGTTTATTTTGATAAAGGTGTTTGGCGGCCTGCCAGAATCGTCGCAGAGAGTGGGACCCCGAGATCGTAGCTGATTCGAGATGAACACCAAAGGCTCAAGAGGAACACGTACCAGTTTAAGGTGTCCACGGTCACGAGGAAACAAGAATCGGAAGTGTCAACAAACCTAACTACGGAGAAGCGGCAGCAGTGCTACTGGTCTGGTGAATGCACAATAGTGTTTTCAGAACAGCCTGGTCAGAGTACCTATAAGAAATCTAGTGATCATTTAGAAGATGGTTTTAGAGGTTTTGGGCCAGAATACAAACGAAGTAAAGATACTTAGATTCAACCATATGTCCCAGACAGCAGATCAAAAAGGATCCAGAAAATGCTCAACAACCCAAAGGATTATGTAAAACAGTAACAGTTATTAAGTTAAAATCTGTACATTAAATAAGAGACTTCTTGTTTAGTGCAAGTGTATGTGCTATGATAACACAGGCCTGCGATGAAAAAACTTTTTTGACGTCACTAGGTTTAGTTATTTGGTGTGCTGAATCAAGAAATGCTAACGAAAATGCTCTATCACGTACAATTTTTTTCATAAAACTATATTTTATGTTTTAATTAAAGGTTATTCGAGTGATCTATGTAGGAAGTAAGAATGACAAGGAAAGATTTTGTTTTGAAAGTATTGCAACAATATTATGTATATATCTATGATGTTTCTGTACATAACCTTTATTGTATCATAGTGGTTTGATCAACATCGAGGTTGTAATAATCCTCCTGAGAGATTCTGTTATATTTGTGGTGAATTTATGAAAAAGAAACATGAGAAGAACATTTCAGAGTTCGTTAGGAACAATTATTTCGCATATTTTGGAGTGAAAATGACAGATGCAAACCAGATACGGGCTCCGAGCATAGTGTGTTATGTTTGTGTAGAAGACCTAAGGAAATGGTCTAAAGGCACGAAGAAAGCATTCAGATTTGGTGTGCCAATGGTATGGAGGGAGCAGAAAAATATGTGATGACTGCTATTTTTGCAGTTGTGATGTCAGAGGGTACAATCGTAAAAATAAGAAGGCTATTGCATATCCCAACCTTACATCTGCTGTTCGGCCAGTTCTTCTTGGGCCAGAGGTTCATATTACTATCCCACCAGATGTTCTAGATGATGTTTCCATGGATGTGTGTGATTCAGACGATATGACTGATCAGGAGTTTCAAAGTGATGTATGTTTAGGTCCTCAACAGTTTACACAGTATGAGCTCAATGATTTAATCAGAGATTTAGGGTTACCTAAAGACAAATCTGAGCTTTTAGACACCAAATTAAAAGAAAAAAATTGCTGGCAACAGGGACATCTATTCATTGGTACAGTTGTAGAGAACAGGAATTTACACCATACTTTTCACAAGAGGGTGCCTTAGTATACTGCAGTTATATTCCTGGTTTGATACAACAGGTTAGCGTTGAGTACAAAGAAAGGGAGTGGAGACTTTTGATAGATTCATCCAAAAGAAGTCTCAAGGCAGTGCTCTTGCACAATGGGAACACTTTTGCTTCATTATCAGTTGGTCATTCAGTACGCCTAAAAGAAACTTATGATAATTTGGAACTGGTTCTAAAAAAATTAAATATTTTCATAACTGGATGATCTGTGGAGATCTGAAAGTCTTACGAATGCTACTTTGTCAACAGGCTGGCTATACAAAATACCCGTGTTTCCTGTGTGAATGGAATAGCAGAGCAAGAAGTCGTCATTGGGAAGAAAAACACTGGCCTCAAAGAACATCATCTGAACCTGGCAGTAAAAACATCTTGATACCAGGCCTTGTTGATCCAAGAAAAATTCTTCTGCCACCGCTTCACATAAAGTTAGGCATCATGAAGCAGTTTGTCAAAGTTGCCCAAAGATGGACCACACTTTAAGTACCTCTGCAGTCAGTTTCCCAATCTGTCAGATGCTAAGCTAAAGGAGGGTAATTTTGTTGGGCCAGACATAAGAAGATTGATGGTAGACAAACATTTCCTTAATACGATGACAGAAATTGAAAGAGGAGCATGAATTGCTTTCAAAAATGGGGTGACTAAATTCCTAGGAAACAACAAGGCCCCTGCCTATGAAGAGGTTGTCGAAAATATGATGGAGAGATTCAATATTCTGGGCTACTCAATGAGTTTAAAACTTCACATTCTGAATTCTCACTTGGACTTCTTCCCTGAAAATCTTAGTGCAGTGAGCGAGGAGCAAGGGGAACGTTTCCTACAAGATAGGACTTGGAAAGACATTACCAAGGCAGATGGAGATAACAGTACAGTATTTACAAACCCAATACCGGTGAAGCTTCTCATCTATGCTTAGTGTTATGAAGAATGACTTAGTAATATTAACCAGTTATGATTGTTGTATAGTGTGTTATGATTGTTGTGCAGTATGTTAGGGTGGTTGTGTAGTGTGTTATGATTACTGTGTAATGCCGTGTTAATGTGTTAGGGTTGTTGTGTAATGTGTCATGATTGTTGTGCAAAACTGTGTTACTATAATCTCTGCAACAACATGAATGTTTAATGGTAGTCTACGTAACAAAATTCAGTTATCATCCATCATATTTACGTTATTTTCTCTTTCATTTATGCTTAGCATTACGAGGGAGATGTAGTAATGTAGAATGTAGTGGTTGGTATGCCAGGTGAGAGTAGTCAGTAGATATGTGATAATGGCAGATTAAAAGAATGGACTAAAACCATGTTGTGTTATTTACTGTGTCCTAATACAAACCTGACTTGTTCTCGAAACAAATTTCCGCCCGTAATTCTTAAAATATCACAGATATGGTAACATTTGCTGATATATTTATGTGTATCTGTCAATTTTCAATAAATTTGATCCTGAGCATTTTTGCTCTCCGAAGCATTGACACCATCCAACGTTTCCCTCTAAGTCCTTATTGACCTAGTCTTCTGCCATTTTGTGTCGCCAGATACATCGCATAGCCTTCCCGACATCTGTGGCCATGCACACATATGCCGAGGCCACAGGAGCCATCCAGGACATGTGTATGTTGAGTAAATAGTTCGTGTGTTTAACCCTTTAAAAGCCACAAACGAGTATACTCGACAGATGATATGTGTCATTGTCATGCATGCCCCTGATGTGTATACATGATCACATCATGCCGCTCGCCTCAGGCCCCGAACGTGTATACGCGTCTGCTTCTTTTAGTCTCTTTTCCATTTCCATGCCACAGCCGTGATATGTCGTTTTATCCTGCTGTAATCTAGCACCCAGTAACTTGATCTTTTAAAGGATTGTCACATCTTCATATTTCGTGTTATCACACAGCTATCAAGCATTTCGTCACGAACCCGATACTGTTTACCTGAACTACCGACTGGTCGAGATATCATGCTTTTTTTATTGTTCTCTTATATGGAACTCCCTACAAAAATCATTTTACGCCTGATATATTGTTTTGGAGTATTCTTTCCTGTAATTGCAATTCGTATCTAGTATCACTGTAGCCGTAGCCATTCGCAGTAATTTGCGAGTGCTTTTTAGACTTCGTACGGCTTGAACACGTGCTTTAGCTCTCATTCAACATCGTTTGGCATTTTTACTGCTGTCTGAATAGCAGGTAATATGTATTAGTATTGAATAATTGTCTTTGAAGTTGTAAGTTAGCAAGCTTTGACTGTTCAGCTGTGTGCGAAGTGGGTGATGTGATGTTTGTGACTGATGATGGGAAAAAGAAACGTATGTCGTCTGAGGAAATTCTGCAAATGTTTGCAGAAAGTGACGAAGACGAGTTTTCTGATCCAACGAGTGAGGAAGAAATCGCCCCTAAAGAACCACAACCTGGTTCATCAAGAGCTCCAGATATTGCAGAAAGTAAGTCTAAATTCAGAAGTAAAGTTTCGGTAGTAGTGTCGGAGGAAAGTTCGTAGGAGGACGAAGAATACGAAGAAAATTACACACGGGGTATTCAGGAGGAAACAAGAAAAAGAAATTTTTCATGGGCACATGACAAGCCATCGGCTAAAAAGCATAAGTTCAGTGCTAATGATGTGGGTGTGAGGTTGCCTTTCACTAAAGACAATTCTATCCTAGATTTTTTTATTCTTTTTCTCTCTTAATTTTGTAGGAAAAATATGCCAAGAAATAAACCATTTTTATCATTCGACGACCAGTAAGGCAGATTAACTGTCACATCGCCTAACTCGTTGGAAGGACATAACACCAGACAAGTTTTATTGTTTTCTGGGAATTTCTTTACTGATGAGCACGAACTCTCGTTTGGAAATGCAGGAGTGTTGGTCTAAAGATGTGTTATTACACCCTGCAATTTATGGGATGGCTATGCCTCGCAATGACTATCAAATCATTCTGCGTATGTTGTATATTTGTAACAATGATGAGAAATCAAAAGACCTGTTGGTGAAAATAAGTCTCATAGTCGAGCACCTGAAGAAAAAAATTTCCGAAACTCTGGCTCCTTCTAAGAATCTTTGAACAAGAGTAATCTTTCATCATTACAAAGGGCGGCTGTACTTCAAGCAGTATATTAAAAAAAACTGATTTGGAACAAAAATGTTTGTACTTTGTGACTGTGAAACGGGCTTCATCCTAGATTTTATAATTTACACGGGAGCCAACACAGACTACACTGAAAGCCATTTGAACCTTGGGATATCTGGAGATATGGTTGCTAATCTCCTCCGTCCTTATCTCGAAAAAGGACACTATTTATCTTGACAACTGGTATTCAAGTCCAGAACTGTTTGGTTGGCTTTATGAAAGGGCAACTAATGTAGTTGGCACAGTAAGAAGAAACAGGAAGAACAAGCCTTGTATGACAGAGAAATTTAAAAAAGGGAACTTGCCTTCAGAAGCTGTGACAATTTCCTCGTCCTTCGATGGTGTGACTGACGTGACGTGTGGATGCTGTCAATATATCACACTCCAGACATGAAAGATTCAGGGAAGGTTGACTACGCAACAGGAGAGAATAAAATGAAGCCAGAGGTCGTGTTGGACTACATAATATCTATGGGCGCTGTAGATAGGTGCGATATGATTTTGAGTTCAATCGAAAGTGTATGCAAAAGTGTGAAGTGGTACAAGAAGTTTTTCTTCCATTCGCTCGATATGACTGTACTGAATTCTAAGATTTTGTACAGCAAAGTTCAAGGAAAAAATATGCCCATATCTTCATTCCACTTGGAGCTGATCCGACAATGGTTTGAAAAGTTTCATGTTTCCACACCTCGCCGATCAGGAGGAAGACCTTCGAACGATGACATTCCTACCAGACTGAAATTTCCAGAAGTGCACTACCCCAAGTGTATACCACCTACAGAGAAAAAAACAAATCCACTTCGTGCATGTGTTGTGTGCAAAAAGCCATAGCAAGTGCAAAGAATCAAGATACATGTGTCCTGTTTGCAATGTTGCTTTGTGTGTTGATCCATGTTTCGTCAACTATCAACAGCAAGAAGACATATTAGAAATATTTCCTTGACCTGGAATCTCAAACAAAGTGGTAAAATCTTAGTCAGTTGGTTTTATAATTACTTTATTTGATGATATGAGTTGTAAAATGATTTGTCTCGCATGTTGCTATGCTTGTGTTGATTAGTGTTTTAGTAACTACTATAGGAAAAATAATAATTTCTGACCTGATACAGACCAGCATGTTTTGGTATACATTTTCGTCATTCAACATTTTTTTTATGAATTGTGAATACTTCTTTGACATGGTGTTCTGTGTGTGGGTCATGTTTTAGGAAGTAACATTTTCAGGAAATAATGTTAGAAAATATTTTTGTTACTTGTGACATATTGTACTACCTTTACTGAAAACATTTTGTATTGATTTCAGTAACTATATTTGGTATTATACATTGTAAATACATGTTGCTGTGCATGTACTGATTCGTGTTTTCAGATATATTGCAAGAGAAAAATATGTATTTTCCTCACCTGGGACAAATTGTACTACTATTACTGAACATATTTTGTTTTGTTTCCAACAGTTATATTCTTTGTACATTGTAAATAATTTTTATGAATAGTATGTACAGATTGCATCGTGTTTTAGGAAAATTTCTGCAGAAAAATGATAAATACTTGATACATACAGCTGCACCGATATTTCTAAAAAAAAATTTGGTAAATTTTTCAATAATTTTGTTTCATGGACTGTAAAAAATTTATATTAAAACATTGATATGGATGTGCAATTTTTTTTTCTTTTTCAGGTACTACTGCAGAATTGTTTTTCTAAACTGAGACAAATGAAAGATTGTACTCATGTTTCTGAAAAAAAAATTATTTCAATCATTCCACGAATTGTAAATACTTTCCATGACATTTTACTACACATTTATTGATACTTTTTTTTTATTTTAGGATCTACTATAAAAATTAGTCTCAACTGAAAAAAAAAATTTGCTGACTGTTTTTTTCTGAAAACATGTTTTTTTTTTCCAACAGATAATTTGTGTCATGGTTTGTAAATAACTTTCGTACGATTTGGCTGTGTTTGTTGCTACCTGTTTTTGTGATTAATTCAGTAAAATAGGTTTAACTAATTTTTAAGTTATGACACAAAAGCTATACATAGTTGTAGTTTAGAAGCATTGGTTTTCTTACATTCTCTCTATTTTAGTCAATTTGTGTAATTTTGTAACATATTTAACTAAAACACGTGAAATTTTTGAAGAAAGCATACATTACATAAAAATTTTATAAATAAAATTGTTATTGTTTATCAGTTTTATAATTTTCCTCTAAATAGTAACTTAAATAAACAAATAAAGTTTCCCTTATCTAAAACAAAAAGGGTTAGTGTGTGGCATTATAATAAAAAAATTAAATTAAAATATCAATTTGTAATATCGGAATATATCATAAAGAACCGTAAAACCAGTGTTAAACCACAATATAAAGTACTCCAGATATACAGAATTTTTTTTCAATAAATTTGACACAAAAAAGTTTTGGGCCTGAGAAGGTAATTTTTCAGTGAACTTCTACGGCCTGCACATACATATATAGCCCTCTCTGTCATGGCAATGAAAGGGTTAAATCCATGGGTATAATTTTTAAATAGTGAACAGTGTAAATAATTTCTTATTATATTTAATCTCGCAGTGCATTCTTTATTTCACACGTCCATTTCGTGATCACGTGCACAATTTCTGTTCTTTACTACAATTCAGTGCAACCACGCGAGTTGAAAAGTACGACACCCTCATATAATCATCTATGGCGCACAGCCTAGCAAAGATAAAGTGATAGTAAATTACCACCTTAGAGACAATGTTTGCCACGTTATTGTTTTCCTTAACCCAGCTGTTTTTAGTAAAAAGTAAATATTAGCTACATACTTACTATAAGGTTTTGAACCAAGATCTTGGTGACACCACATGACTAAATATATATTCTGGAAGGTACGCCATGAGTTTCAAACAACACGACTGCATTTTTACGACGAGAAAACATAAATAAACAACACCAAACTCTCGAGACCATGTTGGACACACATTTGTGACGCCATGTTCCCTCTACTATATTATACCTCTATGATTACCACCGATAGGTAGCAGACTGTATAAATATAAACATTTTATCATTATTATTTTTCCTAACATGTGTTTGTAATTCATAGGGTGTGCTAGTGAAGTAGTTTATAAAGGCCATCATCACAGTGGCTGGTTGTTTCGTCATTGTTGCAGAGGTGAATATGCTGTAAGAAATTAATTTTGACTTTCGTGTTGGGGGGGGGGGCAGCAGCATAAGTTTTGCCCGCCCCCCAAATGGAATCATGATTATGTCTATTATGCAACAAGAGAAACAAAATTTTGTACGCTAATGTGTTTATGTACAGCAACCACCATTTTTCAATTTCAATGGTGTTTCGAACAAATTATGTAAATTTGCAAATTAATTTTGAAAAAAGGCACAGACAAAGCTGGTTTGAGTGACTTTACAGAAAATGATGGGTTTTTGTTGTAATATATTAGTGACTCTAGATCCGATATTTTCCCCTGTTACTCACTGAAATGTGTGAGATTTGTCAAGTTTTTATATTATGTTGAAATTTTGATGAATGTTGTTTTTTGTACTATTAGATAAATACCTTGCTAATATTTCCGAGAACAACGGAAACTGCCATTTCGGCTACTAATATCTAATTGTGTAGCTTTGGCAGAATAAAATAACTTTTAAAAAATAAAATTTTGTGAGCATAGTAAAATGGTTCTGGCTACTTTGATACAATCTGGATTTATATTGCAGGCAATTTGTTTTAAACCAAAAACCATTTGGTTTTTGCTAACAATTAAATTAACAAAAACGAAATAAAAAAGTTGTTAATTTATTAGCTAAGAACATACGTTTCTCATATTCAAAATTTTCGCTAAGTACTACAAATTTTGTCACAAAGTGGCTAGAATAATTTTACAATATTAGCTGCCATTAGACTTGCAGAAAATGTCTTCAAAAGCTCTGCAAATTGAAGATACTATGCCTTAATCTTATCAAAAACTGGTGAGATGTGAGGGTTGCACTACAGTATGAATTTAGCTTTCACAGTTTTCGATCCCACAAAAAAAGAAGCAAAGCCAACTAAACTTATAAACTGGACATGTTGCATGCTGTGTCAGGAAGATTCAAGCGATGGGCTTACAAAACAACACAAAATAATAACTAGACTGAAAATGATGGCTACAAAACAATATCCGAGCTACTTTGGCCTTCAGCGAACTTGGGAAATTACCTATGGATGACAATATTTCCCTAGTCTATGATGGGTCTGGAGTTGAGAACACAATCAGGAAGAACGGTGCGTCTGGCACAATAAATGCTATATGAAATTCAAAAGAACTTAACTAGAACGAGCTCAGAAGAAACAGGAAGTAAATTCTCAGAAAGTTTCCCAATATCCTGTGAAAATTCGGCGCATATGTGAACCTCATAATTCAAATACTTACCTGCTTGTTTTGTGACAGTCCAGCAGCGAAGAGACAACCTCTACACCAAGTTGAAACAGACAAGATTGATGAACAGTAGGGTGGGCCGAAAAAAGTCAATTTTGGATTTTCAAATTCTAATAGTGAAGAAAAGTTGCACTTTTGTATTCTGAATTTGGGAAAAATCATGAAAAAAATTATAGCAGTTGTCTTCAGTTCGCGCATTAAGCCTAAAGTTAAAGAAATTCACAAAGAAATACCTTTTTTTAAAATAATTTTTCGAGCAACCAATTTCGGATTTTCAAATTCTAAGAGTGAGGAAAAGTTGCACTTTTGTATTCTGAATCTGGGAAAAATAATGAAAAAAATTATAGCAGTTGTCTTCAGTTCGCGCATTAAGCCTAAAGTTTAAGAAAATCACAAAAAATACCTTTCTTAAAATAAT
>PNEQ01031626.1:0-22936 GCA_003012365.1 Medauroidea extradentata
CCATACATTCGGCACATTGCCAATCATCTTCGGGAATATTACCTGCTTCAATGTTACTGCATTTTGAGTAGTGAAACCACCGATCACAATATTCACACAGGATTCCATTGCGCACTTTTCGCTTACATTTTCCGCAGTGATGATCTGTCATAGTTGTAATTTTTTCTGCACTCGTAGTTACCTCTGTCGATGGCGCCATTGATTCTTATGATACAAGGAAAATGTTTTTAATTGCTTTGCCATTTGCCAGGTTAAATAAAAATACATTAGGTTTACTCAGTAATGTCCAGTAAATTGTTGTCATACAATGTTTTTGAAAACAAAGATGGGCTGTTTTTAAATCCTTTTCATAAAATAAATTAATATTTCGACTTAAATGATGTAACAGTGTTGTGCTGACAAAAATTCTGTTATCATCATTATACTGTTGTCAATGTCTACTACATTATGTACAATGTTTACCGACAGTAAATATCATCATATCAATAATAAATCTAGCTTGCATCACTATAAAATGCAATTGTATTATCCCCAGCATATTATTCATCTTCCCATATAAATAAAAATTACATAGCCTATGTTATACATTATTCACATTCCTCAAGCATGCAGAACCAGACACAGCCAGATCTGCCCCTTCGACAGATAAACTACACATGAAGCTGCCAGATGTGAACCAGCCGGAGCCAGATCTGGACCAGCTGGAAGCTGATTGTGCCTGAAATCTGATACACCATCTGCCCATGCTCATTGTTACAATTAGTAAGTGCAGCTACAATACTGTAGCAAGGACCTTAATTGGATTTACAAACAACAATTAATAACTTGTAACTCAGTTTTGAAATGGAGAAGGCTAACTTAGTTTTGAAATGGAGAAGGCTAACTTAGTTTTGAAATGGAGAAGGCTTGCATAATGTAAAGAACTCTCATTACTACAAGAAAAAAAAATCAAAAGTACAAGTAGAATCTGTAAAAATTGGTATAGCATATGCAGAAAAACTTTACACCAAACACACAAATTAACAATTTTACATCAACAGTGCGATACCACACATTTTAAGTATATAACTTAACCTCCCACTTCATAATTTTTTGATAGTTAGTTGTACAGCAGGACAAAAATAGCATCCTAAAAGCAATATAAAGCATTTGAAATATGATTGGAGTAGCTTTCTCACATATTTGCTGTCAGAACCACAAATAAAAACATTAACTTACAATGTACTGATACCAACGTAATGTTACAACAATGTTTTCCATTGTTGCATCACTTATGTAACCATTTCGGAACCACAAATTTATTTAATACATTAATCCACTGGCTTCTCCCCATCAAAACCATTCATATTTATTTTTTTTTTCAGTAAAGTAAGAAAAGTACAGATATAATAGGCCTATTTACTGAAATGGAGTTCACTTTATTTTATTTTTACTGATGTTTTTACTCCACCAAGAATTTCTTCCAAAACAAATTGGGTCATACAAAATTGTTTGTCACTGTAGGCCTACATTTAAATGAAACCAAATTCAATGAGTTTAAAAATTTTATTAACACTACAATACCTTTGCACAAGTTAATTTACTTTCAGTAGCCTACTCACAACTTGTATTACCTGTAAATGAGGATTTTTACAAAAACCTACAGAATTATTATATCCTGCATCTGTAGGCCTATGTATTATATAACTGCAGTTTACACTAGGCTTATCTCATAACTTCAGCAAGCTAGAAAGTCAAATTTTAAAATTGTATTAAATTATTTAAGCACAATATGAAAATTTTTTACATGTATAGGCACACTATATGTAAAACATTTCAAAATATTTAGGCTTGCTAAATACATAAAAATACCCACCAATTTTCCATTTCGACGACAAGAACCGAAACTCTGTGTCAATTACTGTATAGCCTAACACCTCAATGTCTGGACTAAACTGTCAAACAATATTCCGTTACACAAAGCCGTGTATTACTGTTATCGGGTGAACTTTGAGATTTGTATTGCACACGTGTCGTGCGCATGTCACGTCTGGAGGTAAAAAAACCAGGTCTTCAGGTTAGCCAATACGACCACATAAAAATTTTATACTGGCATTTTTAAAACATTCCGTAACATACACAGTTTCACATACTGCGATAGAACACTGAGAAAACATAAATATGCAATGTAATTTAGTTAATTTTAGTATTTTGCACATAACCTATCACAACAACATAACCTCACCTCCACTGTGACAAAACCAACAGTAAACAGATTTTGTACTTACGATGCTGCATTTTGGTACAAACTACGAATTGTAGAAAACTGTTTGTTACAACAAGCACTATTAAAATGTTTTGAAACACGTTTAAATTTAATTAACACAGGAAGAAATTTCGCCATGCTTCTAACGAGCGAGTCAACAACATATAACAAAACTAGATTTGTACACAAATAAAGTCGTTTCAGGAATCCACTATTCACAATTTTTCCTAAAGTTCCTTACAAACAACGTTAAAAATGTATAGTTCGTAAAAATCTACAGTGCTGACTACCGGCACACATCACTAACGAAATATAAACAAATATCTGCATCAGAAAACAAACGAAAACGATTACGATAACTTCCGCTGTTAGTCATCTGTAACCCACTTCCGTCTTGGTGGTAATTCAATGGGATCGCATAACTATTCAAATTACACACAGAAAATAAAATACAGTTTATTTTAGCTAACACTGCAGTGTTAAGCGTAGCCTTTTTTAAAAGCAGCGACAGGTTAGAAAGATATGTTAAAATATTGGCAAGGGACAGTTTCTGTCGGTTATTACGCTTACGCCGGTATCAAACTCTTAAGGCGCCTTCACTCAGGCGAGCCGAGCTGGCAAGCGGTCCGCTTGTGAGCAGAATGCCCCCAAGTTTGTATGCTGTCTCTCCCGAAAGAAATACGAGCGCCGTGCGAACCGCTCGCGACGATCCGAAGGAAGTCGGTTTTTTCGACGAACGCGAAAGGATTCGCACAGCGGTGGTCTGGACGCACTCGTTCCAAGTTAGCGTGTGGGGATGGAGCGCCAAAGCAGTGAACTTCCACAATTTTCGACATAACTTTTTTCCTCTCGCTTATTATAGAAAATTAAGGCTCGACAATCTGTAGATTACATTTTTGTACACCTTCTTACTTCATTACATAGTCACAGACTTTTTTATTTTTGGAGCACTGATGACAGATAGGAAAAATGTCTCTTTTGCTTATCTGTCATCACTGCTCCAAAAATATGACAGCCTGTGACTATGTAGTAATGTAATAAGATATACAAAAGCATCATTTCCGGATTGTCGAACCTTGATTTTCGATAATAAGCGAGGGGAAAAAGTTATGTCGAAAATTGTGAAAATTCACGGCTTTGGCGCTCCATCCCCCTTAAGCTCTTTACACAATTGAAAATTTTAGCATTTGACTTTACGATAGCTTTCAATACGTGGCTTCTTATGGCACCGTTCACAATGGCGTCGCCAAAGCTAAAGTCAAGCAGCATTGACTTTACTTTTTCGAAAAAATGTCAAAGTCAAGATGGCCGTTCGCAAAGAACCAACTGATTATGTACGCTAGAACGAAATATGTTTATTTCTGAGTATAGTTTTGTTCTCCAGTACTGGGATTTCGTGAAAAAGAAACAGGTTTTTTTAGCGTACTCGAAAAACGTGGTAAGTAGCATTGGATAAATATTCGTAAATGAACTTTAATTTACGTCAATAGATGGCGTTGCTTTGTTCTGAAAAATATTATAATCAAATGAAAAAAACAGGGTTTATTTTTTAAACATGTAGCCTACGTGATATTCGTCTACGGATTTATATCACAATATTTCCGTTAAAAAAAAAAAAAAAAACAGATTTCCAATCGTTTTTCAACTGTAATTTCTTTAACTTTACATTTGTATTGTGTATTGACGAATTACATAAAGTAACGGATACGTAAAGTCAAATATGTTAAAGTATTCAATTGTGTATAGGGCTATAGACTATGTTCGCAAGACTTCCGTGCTATAAGTAGACTAACATCCACTCGCTGTAGGCTCCGTATTGGTTGTCCAGTGATCTACTAATTTTAACTCGAACACATTGCGAGCGGCTCATGAGCGAGGAAATTTTCCCGTCAACAATAGTCATAATAAGTTCTAACTGTAGCAGAATTCCGGCACTAAACTTGTAAAGAACACACATATAACCGTAGATGTAAATAATGTCGCTACTTATTTATTTAACAACGAGCATGCGTTAATGATGGAATACATAGAAAGGTTCAATACGTAGGTAGGTATTTGAAGATACGCAAACAAGCTCTCCAAATATTTTGGTGTCAATTTCAACATACTTAAATGGACTGGAAAGATAACGAGTGTTATCTATTTATTTCGCGTATTAAGAGTTGATTACTTTCTACTCGCTTGATAACATTTGATAACTTATCTTATTGGAATACTGGTCCAGAAACTTCAAGTGTATAGTCTGAGTAGCCTATTTTGTAATTGATATGGCCGAGCGAGGTGGTGCAATGGTAACACATTGAACTCGCCTTCGAAAGGACCCGGGTTCGATCCCCGTCTCCGGCAAGCGTGACTTCGGTTTAAATGATTTTCCAAAGTCACTCCAGACGAATGCTGAGACGGTTCCTTAAGATAGGCCATGGCCGATTATTTCCCTAGTTCTTGTTCTTGTGTACAGTTGTGTGTAACTATCGCTAATGACTTCACTGACGACAAGATGTAAAGCCAAATAAAAAATCATACTTAATATGAAAGTGAGTGATGTTACCGTTATTTTCATTACTTACAAACAATTGGGGTTCGTATTTCAAATAAGGTATTTCCAGTAATTAAGTAAGCAAATACGCAAGCCAAATTCTTAAAGTGTTCCAGGAAAAATAAGTTAACAATGAAGAGTTGGTTTTTGTTAGCTGTCTGATATAACCAATTATGAAACACGAAACTAAAAATTTTGTCGTGTGATATACACATTCTAACCACTCTTAACTCCTCGACATTTTTTCTACAGACAGAAGTAATTTGATTATTTGTAGTACATTTTAGGACCACCTACGCAAACCTCTGTTGCCACCAACTACAAGAACTCTACACAGTTAGTACAAGGTATATTCTTATTCGTAACTTTTAGAATTTCTTTTAAAGACAATTGTCTTTATAGAGAATTGAAAGGCATGGAGGAAAACAACCGTAACCCATATTTCTGAAATATTTCAGTTTTATGCAGGAACACAAATACACAAAGGTAATATTATACTGTATATCCCAATACAATACCACATATTACAGTATAGTGCTGTAAAGAAATGATTCTATGGCAAGCCACACATTCATATTTTACTACACCAATCAAATAATCATAAATATATGTTTAGTAAGTAGCTCCGTACATTGCACACAGTAGGTATTACTTGACTACTGAGTGCTTATACTGAATTTGTGACCATCCACCGATAAAATCAAGTTATTTCCTCCGGAAGGTCACTAGTGGAAAATTATGAAAGGTAGTAAAGATGCAACAATTTAATAATGCTTAAGAAAGCACTGGTATGCCTTGTCAGGCGGAACATTTAGATAAATAACTTTGTATGGAACTTACAGCAGAATAATTAAAAATTCGAAGATAACGGGTGCCGTTCTTCCGTAACTACTGATTTCGTCTCTAGCGACGTCATTTCCAACGAATCGGCTTTTAATTTAATATCTATTTGTCGCAAAAAATTACATGGCAAGTTGTAATTGAAAGCAGTTTATCTCCAATACATTCTTGTGAGTGTATATGAAACACTGAGCAGTTATAAGTGGTTCTGTATAAAGTGAGCACTTTTGAAACTTTTTTTTTATTTCCAGATTATTTAAAGTTTCCTGCCTCTTTAATATAAACAAAGTTACCTTATTAACAATCGAAGTGCACGTATTGTATTGTATTCATTCTGAAGCCACAATTAATCATATTTTGAATTATTATTCTAGATAAGAGGATTTTCAAAACTGCTGACTTTATCGTGAACCACCTATTCATGCATGTTCTCACATCGCAGCAACGTAATTCTCAGTGGCAGGTAGACGTCTTTGCACAAAGAAACGAGGCGAACTGCTAACGAAAAGCTGCAGGCATGTGCGGAGTACATAACCTACTGATTTAGCACTGTACTATGTTTCGTATAACATGAGTACAATTTGGCAGCTACTTACAGGTAACAACTATTAATAATTTGTAATAGGTTTCACGACGTAAGATAAAATTCACAGTACAAAATGGTTAAATGGACATTTCAGGTTAATTTTTTTAAATTGAAAATGTGACTGACAGCATAAAACTTCTACAACACTGAAAATGTCGTGCCCTTAGACAGGGGTGCCCACAGTGGGGGTTTATGACGCAGGTTTCGTGATATAAATTTCAGAGGGGGGAGGAAACTGAAACATTATTTTAAAAATCTTAAGTTCAAAGGTATTCTTCTGCGTGGTGGGGGTGGGGGTAGGGGCATCTGATGCCTACCGTTGAGGAAGAGAGGGTGTAAATTGTGGAAGGGGGGTGATTTTGGTTTTTTAGAGAAATAGACACTAAGTAGCTACGCGCAGTAACCCCGGAGCTGTGGTGGTTGCCCCCCCCCCCCAACGCATTTCTGTGGGAGGCAAAGTATGTGTCCCCTCCCACACACACATTTATGGGTTTATGTAGGCCTAATACATTTGTAACTTTATTTAAAATTTTGAGTTGTTGTGATTGCTGCTTTATACTCAATATTTCTGTTCGGAAACATCTACATTTCACAATTTTGTACTTTAAAATTCAAAGTTTTTCCGTGGAGAACCTCCGCACCCCGGTATTTTGGGGTATGTGCATATTCGCAAAATACACGAGTCTTTGCTCCCCCTTCCAACACAAAATTTCACTCCGGCCCGCCTGACCGTATGACGTGCATCTGTCTATCAGTACCTATGCAACGGCGAGCAGACTCTATATATCTCTTTCTCTGCGAGGAATGCGGCAGTTATTGCCAACCCCTTGTTTTACAATACATGGCCAGCACTGTCTCAATTCCGCAAGCATGTCTAGATAGGTTTCCGCCAGTCACGTACAGTTCGTGTAAGCGTGAATGTCGATTGTTTTGAGTTGTCAGTTTCTTGTAGGGACGCATATTTTTCCAAAGGTATTTTAATATTTCAAGGAGAGTTCGCATTGCCGGTATTTTTGTGAAGTTGTCTATGTCAAAACAACAAAAACTTTTTAAATACAGGTGTTTAGATCTAGTGCTATGGAATAGTAAGACAGGACAAGTGGTCAAAACATTGCAGGAAAAGCAATGCCTACAAATCTTTAAAAAAATTTGACTATCAAATACAAAATAATTCAGTTTAAGAAATGCGATGGTGATAGCTGGAAGCCATAGGTCGAGAAGACAGCGTTCCAAGAAATAAATACATCGGAAAGAAAATATGAGAGGTAAGTTAATTAACAAGATAATCAATCAGTACTCGACTGTATAAATGACGATACAATTTTTCTCAGATTATTTTCCGGGAGCTGGGTTGGCGTAGCGGGCACAGCGAAGGCAATCCGGGTTTGAACCCCAGAATTTTCACACGTGGGAATCGTGCTGGATGATTGCAGCTGGTTGCTGGGTTTACATCTTTAACAGAGGTTTTTACACAAAAGCTGCACATGATAATTTGAAATCACTCGATTGAAATTCGTTGATATTTTATACAGCCGGATTCGTTATAAAATTATGCAGTCATCGCTGAAAACCGTACATAAAAATATAGGATTACGAAAATAAAGCATGCTATAGTTATCTCACTCACAGATTGCATTACGGGGCTTATGGCGCACATTGTTGCCATATCGCTTAAAGTTCAGAAGACGTATATTCATTGAAATTCTGAGTGCTATTATTTATAACAACTAGAATCATAAATATTTTATATGAATACGCTAGTAAATCTGTAATGAAACTTTGTTTTACCTTTTCTGCATTAGTTTTCATTAAGATACGAGTCACATCCATCCATTAACACAAATCAATCTGTAATGGGAACTTGTTAATTAGTTAATCATAATTAATTTATTATATTTTTACAGTAAATTTTTATTCGCTTTTTTTCGGTCCAACTTTTGCAGGCAGCGGTTCTTTCTTAAGGCCGTAAATTTATCGTTCGGAACAGGGGAAAAAAAAATAAGACTGTGATGACTTCGTCGGGGATCGAACCCGAACTCCTGGATTGGAAATCCTTATTACTATTTAATTCGACTAAAATTGTATTTGTTGAGTTAGGAAAATACTTGATGAAATTTAATCTATTAAGGTGTAAGAAGTATGAAAAAATAGTTGTTCATGTTATTTGCTGTCCCGTAGTACTGGCGGGCGAGGGCACGCAATATAAAAGCTTTACAATAGTGAGTTTCGATGCATTTATCTGTCGGTTGGACGTTTGACACGCTAGCGCCAGAAATGTGGAGGTGGTTATTCAAAAAAATATGATACACAGTAATTAATACACATCTCTTTTATATGCCATATAGCAATGGCTGGCATTGAAAATTCACAATTTTTAAGTAAATTAAATGTTTTTCGGTGTAACTGAAATCAGAAAATGTTAAGTTTTACTAGTGCAACATTTTTTTTTTTAATACTTGTTCAACTATATTTTTTAATTTCTATGGCACACTTAACGCTAATACACAGTTGAACCCCAATTGTCGGTGGTAAAGCAGCGGACGAGATGGTTGGATAACCAACAATTGTGGTAAGCTAGTCGCGCTTACCTTAGTGGCCATAAACTGGCAGTCGGCGTTTCCCAGGACCCCAATAATTGGTGGTGCCAGAACAAGAAAGGGTACAAGGTTTCGGGTTTGATGAAGATAACTTTGTGAAAATTGTTCACCGAAATAAAATTATATCTTAAAAAAAATTACATTTTCACTTCTACCTGCTGTATATTTTTATTTAGGTTCAAAAAATGCTTAAATAGCACCGTTTTGCACCTAAAAATCAAAAAGTTTCTTGGGGGAGGGCCCCCGGACCCCCCTCCCCCGCTTTTAACGCTAGGTGTCGGCAGAATTATTTTATATGGGAACTTAGTTACAACATTCGCCGGGGGGGGGGGGGTTGCGTCATACTTTCTGGGGAGGATGGGCACCCCTGCCTTAGAACGGTCAAATTTTACTGAAGCTATATGGAACAAAGTATGAATACATTAACGCTGAAGAAATGTATTTGAACTCTCAGGAATTCAACGTCAACATAGATTTTTAAAAAATTATGCGTAATATTAGAAAACAGTATTTGCCGTAATTTTCAGCACACCCACATACACACACACATATATACATACGTACACAAATATATGTAAATAAATAAATAAATAAATATATATATATATATATATATATATATATCTTCGTTCTTCGTCATGCCCGACTAAGAAGAGCTATTGAACTTATTTAGCTGATGTCATTGCCTTTTTCTTCTTGTCCCAAAATCTCTTCATCTTCTCACTGTGGCTTTGCTTGCGATCTCCTGACCAGGTTTTGTTGACGTTAGTATTTGGGTGGTCTGCAAAATGTTTGAGGGCTTTAAAACAATACACACACCTTTGTGATACATTCCTACAGTGCATTCTTTTCCACCACACACAGCGTCGTAAATAGTTAGCCAGAAACGCATCTCAGAAGCAAAAGTTTTGCTCACAAATTTTGGTAAAAAAAAAAATCAAAGGTGGTATTTCAACATTGTTTCAAATTCCTGTACTTGTAGCACGCCATCTTTTCTTTAACAATTTCACGATAAACACGTAATTCAGGGTGATCAACACACACACATATTAAGTCTACAAGGGAATACAAGGCACATAACAAATTGGCAGTATTTTCATGTGTTTGCTAGGCTACAAAGTTCATAGCAATTTATAAAGCTAAAATCGTATACAGAGATAATCAATTATAGAATGAAAATTTCAACAATAAGAGAAGTTTGGTTTTGGTTCAAATTTTGCAGAAAACTTAATACTTTGCGTAAAGTTTGGCCAATCAGAAGCCCAGCGATACCACGTTGTCGCATGGGAGATTAAATTCGCAGAGAATAAAGTATCGCCAATGAACGTAATTAAGGTAAGAACAATATCTAAACATATTCATTTCTAACATTATCAATTTATTTGCATGTTAACTCTCGATTAATGCAAAAAGCAGTGGTTATGTGTCAGAGAACTTACACTTTGCAATGCTTTTTTGTTATTGACATTTTAGGGGGTTAGTTTAAGCAGTTATCTACAGAATACATTGCTAGTATGCAGTTGAAATACTTTAATACGTATATTGCCAGTACATAATGTTATTCTGCTCTGTTTTAACCTTATCTTATAATACAGGTCTGCCAGATCAGCGACTGAAATACACCGCTTCTGCAGATTTTTCCGTTTTATTTTTAAAAACGGCTGCCAACATACTACTCTTCAAAATTATAACTCGGGAAAAAGCGTCAAACATTCAACGACTGAGTAGATCCGACCACGTAATCAATACTGTACTACATAGTAGATTGTACCTAACATTTTCGTAAACGCCTATTGTAAAGACGGATCGGCGAGAATCTAGAATTGTAGTTGAGCGCTTGGCTCGTCGTGGCGATGTGGCATCTGATGAACTCTTCATTGTCGCTCTTACAAGTCTGTTACTTCTGAGTCTCTAACGCGAAGATAGGTGGAGCCTTTAAGAGGGCGTGGTACATAATTCAACGCTAAAAGAATTAACCTATTACTGTAGGTTTCTTGAAGCTAATATGCGAAAATTAAACATTAGCAATTCTAGACAATAGTTTAGCCAATGTTTTAAACCAAATTTTTTCCATTGTTTGAGGCACAATCTCTGACGTTGGAACCTCGTGCATTTAACTGCGGCGCAAGAGATCACGTGTAACAAATTAGTAATTCCGGATAAATATTTACTCATAAAGTTGGCAAATACATTTATTTAGGATTGTCATTGAGTATTTTATCCATATTGGCTTCAAAAATTGCGTAGAATTCAATTGATATTTTCAGCGTTTATTTATCTACCATTCATCATTCCTATCTTCCTGCGTTTGGAACGCATTGCAGCGAGTTACAAGTAATCATATTTGGAAGAAACATCTCAACGCGCATTAAGTTTGTACATCTATGAAAAGAAAACACATTTCAAACAATGTTTCTATCAGTTTAAAAACTAGGATCGCTTATTGGAAACACGATTTTCAAGATTCTCAAAATGGCTAAAAACAGAATTTTTCAACTGCCGTATCTAGGAAAATTCCAACCGGATTCGAAAAACACAATAACAGAAATAACCGCTGGAATTTAAACAATAAGTATCGCAAAAAAAAATAATACGGTCACCGCATAAAGTCCCATAGGAAATTGAGTAGGCCTAATAGTGAATGTCATTGCGCCAGTTGCTGGGATTGCGTGTAGAGGCGATAATACATTATGTACGCCGTCCGACGTCACCCTTAACGCTCCATCGGTTTTGTGTCTCGCGTACACCAACACGGCCTACTTAGATAAGAACCTTAAGTAAACCAATCGAAACTATAAATTGCGAGGTGAACTCGAGCGGCACTGGTCAGGAATGTGACGAAGTCTTCCGCCCACGGGGTCCGTTCACAATATCACATTATGCTTAAATTTTCTTACGAATTTATTGAATTCAATTTACTAAATTCCGTGGTACAGTACTTCTGAAATATTCTTAAACGAAAAGTTTTAGTAACAAAAAAACAAATTGCTTTTACGAAAATATTGATTCAAATAATAAACAAATTGACTTATGTATAGGACTGAAACTATACTAATAAATGTATGCATTATTACTTTTTAAATAATGTATTTCAAAGAATTATGTATTTGTTTAATCAAATATTTTTGTGTCATCCAGGTTTAATAGATCATTGTAAAATAGCTAAATTATTTATTTACTGCATCACTAGTTTACAAATAGTCTGAAGGCATTTTCGTATGATCAAATATTTATTTAAGCAAATTCTATCCCTTTTATTAAATTTATTAAATAGCACGATGATTCCAGAAATTTGATTCAATAAGCACTGAAGTGACCTCTTGAAAAGTTATCACACAATTTGTAAACAAATGCTGCACAAAATAAATAATGTAGCTATTATACAATCATCTATAGCCTGTCTCACGTAACTCTTCCATATTTGGACATTTATCTTCTGAGAAATGTGCCTAGCAGTTCCATTGTTTGGAGCTTTAAACCTACCTGGCTTCCTGAAAAAGCATGGTCTCCGCAAACCTGTGTAGAGACACACTTCTCAGAAGTGAACTGTCAAAATACAGAACACTTATATGAGACAGACTATACTATTCCTGCACGTCACAAAAATATTTGATTTAGCCAAAGAAAAATTTCTTATTTTATTTAAAATAAATAATTCTTGCATATACTTTAAATATACTTTAATTCATGCATATAAGTCAATTAAAATGTATTTTTTATTATTACTGTCATTTAAACCTCTTCCCCGTTCTTAGATATTTTCATTCAAGAAAATTTCAAACACTTTCGAAACGAAAATCTTTGACGAAGTTCAAGACAATCAATAAATTGAAAGGCAAAATGACCGCTGTTATGACGTCAACATGTCGTCACATGGCATTCAAGAAGTTGGATTCAATAATTTTGACAGTAAATTGAATCAAAACTTGATTGTGTGAAATGGCCTTCGTAATTATTTCAAGTGGTACCTTCAATGTTTATTTAATAAGATTCATTGAATTGTTCTGCTATTCAATACATTAAATTCAAGAAGTATATGATCGCCTTAAGGCCGTGTTTTCGCCAGTCAAAAGAACGCTCTATAATTAGAGACTGATAGTAGAGGCTTCCACATCTCGCAGTGGTCAATCAGACACATGACACGTGTTCAGAGTCCAACGAGCGTACAAGAAAAGAGTTGCTACTCAGTGCTATAAACGCAGAACCTTATTTCAATAAATTTTTGTCGAAAATACTCGAAGTAGATTCTACACAACTGCTTGCAACCCTAGAAAACTACTCAGCTCATCACTTTTCACTTTTACATGTTGGTAAACATGTCAGACGTTGCTATTTTGTTTTATACACTTATTGATAGAATACTTACTACAGGAAGGTAATAGAATTTCTTAACGACAAGTTTGGAAACGGACAATTTTCGCCACTTGAAGCACTGGTGTAGTAAGTGAGATATTTCGTATGTTGGCGCTTTGGAGAGAACTTAGGTTGGTTCACAATTAAAAAAAACATAAGCACAGAACATACAACATAACAGTACAAACTGTGCAAGACCAAACACCTTGCTTAAAATTAGTTTATAATTTGATTCATACTGTTATGTTTAGACAGTGGCATTTTTTCGACAAATCTGAAATATTCCTTGCAGTATAAAAACAACCAAACGTCATTGACATATATTTAAAGTGAAATCCTATTTCGAGAAAAAGGAACTGCAAAAATAAAGTTCCTGTAAAATGAACAGTGTAAAACATTATTTGCAATTTAGAAACATAGTGTTTATCATTAAAATGTCTTATTCTATAGCTTTGTTTTGATCGCATGTATTTTTGGAGATTAAACCAACATGGCGGACATTCACAAACTCCTTTGCTGTGATTGGTTGCTGTCCTATGCGTACCTACATGAAATCAAGTATTACCATTTCTTATGTCAGCATTTCTATGCACACGACCACTTTATTGGTGTTGTGAATTGGTATGTAAGAATACATATAGGTTAGTTCTTGTGTGAACGACCTATTATTTATGCTTACTGTTATGTTATCAATTGTGAATCCACCTTTTGGGTGCAAAATCGAATATTTCCGGATGAAGGTTGCTCCAAAAACGCCGGCATGAGGTAGCCCTCCTACCGATACCAGCGCTACCTCATGAGAAACATGTAACATTGAGATACCTAACACGAAATATTATTCTGGGTAATATTATGGACTTAGTTATTGACAGCAACTTTATGTTAGAAATTAATTCGGCAATATATGAATTTTAATAGCATCTTGTAAATCACTGAAATAAACAGTAAGGTAGGACCTACTTCGTATAAAATTCTTTTATTACTGTTTTTGACGCTAAGATTTAAGTCTATTATTATATGCTTGTTGGTAGCAAGCCTCCGTAATTGGGATAGGGAGAACGAATCATTAACCGAAGATTACAGAAATTTTACAACTCCGTCTGACAACTTATGCAACGGAAATTAAATGTGACAGAATGAACTGAAATAACGGATTTATACTCACGCATGTCATTAATAATTATATTTATTTAATATGTTGAAAAGTTACATTTAATAACGAAATTTATGTTACGAACATAGGAATTCTGAGAAGCCTATCTATCATTCATTGTTGAACGGCCGTTGCTGTTCGTAATTTTGCATGTCAAATTCCAACGTGGTGATGCAGATTTCGTGTTTGTTTAATTGGGCAATGTTGCATTAAATTTTTTTTTAAAAATGCCGAACGGTAAATATTATTCTGTAGTTTTTGTACGCGATTCACCACGGAGGATTTCTTGATGGCATACAGTCAAAATAACTTAAAATTAAAAATGCAGCGGTACCAAATGCCGAAAATTAAAAAAAAAATGAGCTACACTGAGTGTTCTAAGTTGGTATTACAGTGAGTTGAATTGTAACAATATATAAGCCTACTTCGGACGTCTTCAGCGAAAAATAAGGTTCTCGTTGTCTGACGTGGAAGTTAGGACTCTCTTATTATATGTGCTGGTTGGTTGGTCGTACGAATTTTAACGGCCGCGAGGGGGGATTGTACCGTCGAAGTCTCTAGAAGCCAGGCGGCTCGTGCAAGGCGAAGACGAGGGCGGGCCCCCGTCTCTCAACTCAGCTCTCTGTCGTCGCCAACTTCGTCACTAATCGGTTTATTTCACAACTGCTTGTAGCTGCCTCACTCCCCTCCCCCCACCCTACCCACACCAGGACTCTTCCCTCCGCCTCGTCGAATTCGCAACGAGGTTGACTAAAATCGCACAACAGCCAATGTACACAAATGCAGAGTGAAGATATTGGAAAACACTGCTCTGCATGGCGAAAAAACTTTCCTTATCTAAGGCCCTTCCAAACGATCAAAATATGCTTAAGTTTTCTTTCAAATTTATTGAATTAAGCAATGTGGCGCCACGCAGGCGTCAGTTTCGCAGCCATTTTGTCTTTCAATTTATTGAATATCATGAATTTCGTCCAAGATTTTCTTTTCGAACATATTTGAAATTTTCTTGGATCAAAATATTTAAGTACAGAGAAGAGGTTTCTATTAACCTACAATATTGATTGAAATAAATTATTAATCGAGTTATGTATGCGAACTAAACCATAACAAAAATAATTACTAGCATTATTTTTTTAAAATAATATATAAAAAATGTAATAAAATCTTTTTTATTATCTGGACTGAATGTTTTTGAGTCGTGCAAGATTATTAGATAATTGTAAAATAGTTACATTATTTATTTCGTGCATCATTTGTTTACATATTGTGTGAGGACTTTGCAAGTGGTATATTAAAAGTTTATTAAATACAATTTCTTGAATCTCTGTACTATTCAATATATTGAAATCAAGGAATTGAATTCAATAAATATTTGATTGTGTGAAAGGGTCTTTACACACATTTTTTTTAATTGTGAAACATTTTGAACGGATGGTTCTAGAGTTTTCACGAGACGGTTATGATAAGTCGCAAGCTGGAGTAGGTTAGGTTTGCTCTCTGTCACGTGACCAGGTTTTGTCGATCACCTGGGGATGTCTAAGATGGCGGGAATAAAAACTTACACATTTTATACGTTGCTAAATATTTTACTAAAAGCGACAATTGCAGTACATTTTTTACGTTTTGTTTTATTTACGTTCGTAACTGGTGTGCAGTCTTCTCGCCGACAACTCGCCTGCATTCAGTGGTGACCCTGTTATCTATGACGTAACATTAAGGCCGTTGTCATGCCTTCTTTACTGTGCATAGTTTATTTCTAGCTGGCCGTCGGCCGCTAAGGTTGCCAAGCAGACGACGTCCTATCAGAGAGTCTTTGAACAAGACTATGTGGCAATCGTAATCTCTACAGCTGCATTCTTAACTGTGTTTTTATTTAATTTATGAAATTGAGCATAGTTCGTCTACGTTTAATTTCTCGTAATATCTTGATTAACGCTAGAGAAACAATGCAGGACATACCCGGGCGAACTTTTACTTAATTAGTAGGTGAAATGCACCTTTATTCACTATGCACAGCTTAGTGGGAAGTTGCATAGAAGGAGAACTTATTGGCAAAGTCGTGGTTAAAAGCAAACCAGTGTTTACAAGTATCGCACCTCTAGAACAATATGGGCAAAACTCAAAAATACGGTTCTGAGATATTAGCATTTTAAGTTTTAGTGAAAAAACACATTTGTATGTTTAAAACTTTTACTGTAACCATAATACCACTTTTCATGTTGGAACAACACTGTTAGTTTATGATAATTGTATTGTTTTCATTATAGACGTATGAAAAGTACATAACAATTATAAGGAATCTATTTAAAAAAATACAAATATCATGTACGCTAAATAAGTGTTGGTATTACCATCAGAAAGACAGTTGAAAAATGCATTACAACTGGGGCCTAACTCAAAATAACTACTTTCTGAGTTGTGTCCCAATTGAACTGGAGGTGCGTTATGTATCATTGGTAGTTTAGAATAGGATTATTTTCATTACTTTGATTACAACCAGTAAATAATATCGACACAATTCACAATTTTAATTAGTTCTAATGTATGTACGAGCATCTAATTGGCACAGTAAGGGTGTGGTTGTTAACTGGTTCATTGCAACTTCTGAAATAATTTTTTTGTACATAAAGTCGTAGGATGTCAGATTCGTAGTCCCGATTACCTTTAAGGATTACGTGAGATAGCGACTGGTTAAGAGTGCTTGGTAGACAAGTAAACACTAAAAACACTAATTGAAATCTAGATGTTTTGAAAGTAAAAACAGAAAAACTACAAAACAGCAAACGTGTCCAATAATATTTACAACTTTGTAAGCAAACCTTTACCCAGAATGGAGCGTTTGTTAGCGTGATCTGTTGCGCCGCATTTAAATGTACGAGATTCCGGTGTCAGAGATTGTTCTTCAGAAGTACGTTTCTCGAGAAAAAATGTTTGCTAGGAATAATGGCAAAAACTATTGCCTAGGTTCGTTGTTATTTGATTTTTGCAAATTGATATCAAGAATCCTACAATTTGAAATTCATGCAGTTAGCGCTGAATTATTTGCTATGCCCTCTAACAGTCTGTAAATCGACGTGATATTTGAATGGTTCTTTCAATGAGTTATAGTATTGTAAACTGAACTTTCTGAACGTAGCCTACGTCATTGTGAACGAGTAATACTCGAGAGCAGGGTAAACTGATGTTAGCAGACGAAACTCACCAAGAGGCAACATAACTTTGGTTTATTCTACTGGAGGATAGGAAGCTCAAATGTTACTAGTTTGACAAACGACAATACGCCGCCAAATACGTTGGAGTCGTAAACGAGTCAAATTTATGCTAGCGCTTATGGAGAGAACTTTGTTATCTGGCAATGTTTTGTTTTGCACCTGTGACTGTAAAATTTGTGGCTAAACAAAGACCGTAAATGTAAGGATAACTTGTTCTAAACCACTGGTGTATGAAAATGTTATGACCTATTCTTTATTTTCTAATCGTGAATCAAACATGACTAACCACCTATATTAATGAAGGTAATAATGTATTTTTTATAATATTCTTTGGTTAGTTACAGTATATTATGATCTTTGGAAGAATTGTACAATGGGAGTTCATGATTGGATTTGTTCGAAACTGAGGTCTATAAGTACATTGGACTTTGCTAAAGTGACGCGTTCAATAAAATGATAGGGTCACCGCTTTAAGTCCCACAGTAAAACCGTTACAGCGGGAACACTGCGCGTTCATTTACGACTTTGGCCGTAGAGGCGATATCACAATACATGTGCCGGCCGACGTAGCTCGTAGAGACTCATCGATTTTCTCTTCACACACACAAACATACCCTTCACCAGGCGGCTGCCTCCAAGACATGTCAGCTCAACCATTTCAGACGCAATTTTTTGACTCAGAAAATCAAGAACAGGTAAGGAAGTGAACGTAACCTCAGTCAAGGGCTTGTTCCTGAGTTTTTTTTCAGACTGGTGACAATAACTCAAATATTGTTTGACCAAAAGCTCTGAAAATTTTTGAGTCAATGTGCAGTCACACAATGCACAATACTGTGGATGCGTTTTTAAAAATAATGTACCATTCGTCAGCAAAAAAATATTTTGCTTAATTTTTGCTTATTTTCACGACAAGAAACGTGGTAATTTGGATGATGAAATCTAAAAAACCGTTCAGTATATGTCTACAAAAAAACTCTGCTCCAAATTATAACATATAAGTGTCAAAACTGTGGAGCAAAACTTTGATATGAGTATTAGGTAGCAATAAAAAAAAAATATTTTCGAAAACAGTGCAAAACTCAGTAACAAGGCATTAAGGAACCATCCTAGTATTTACGTGCCGTAATTTCGTTAAATGATGAAAAACCGCTTTCATGATGGCAGGAATCGAGAATCGAACTCGGATCCTCCCGGATGCCTAATGTTTTACTACTGCACCTTCTCGGTTGGTAACGTGTGTTTTGGAGACGAACGATGTGACAAGGCGTGTTAAAGTATGTCTTGGAGGTGACATCTGAGGAGACGATTATAAACTTCGTGATTGGGATGAAAAACTTTTAAACATCAAGTACCGTGCAAAACAACATTAGTTTTAGGCACCAAATAGTGAGACTGACAAAAAAACCCGATTCGTCTTTGTCACTGTTCCATCTGTTCTTGTCTCTTCCCTCGGCTTCGCTTTTTATCTCTCCAGTCACGTCTCCGTCCAGTGAACTAACGGTTCTCTGAAGACGACCAGAAACAGCAGACAAAACACGAGGCAGACTGGTTTGCGGGTGTTCTAATTACATGCCCGTAACATTGACTCAAGAATTTACAGCAGCAACACAACATCAGTTCAAAAAATATTACGTTAACATTTCGTCGCCTGAGAATTAGTGTTCTCTATCACGTGGACGTGGAACATTCCAATTCTTATCCTATATTAAAATCGTTACACATGGCAAAATAATACTGAAGACATAAAATTTACTTTCATACAAAGTGTCAGGTTAATGGTGTTTTTTATTAATATAAAGCAAAAAACATAATAAGTGGACATAGCACACTCATAACATCAGGTGGGGAATTTTCTTTATTGCATTTTACACTAGGGCCGGTACCATTAAACATGTTACTCGCATATAACACAGCTTCATTTCAGCGCGCTCAAAACAAGCGCAGTTTCTTTATGGTACGTTTATGTAGACAGATTTAAGAAGGCGATAAATTACATCGTTCCGAACCGTTTTAGAGCGAAATGCGAACGTAAAAAAATATATAAAAATATTATGCGGATTAATGAGATTGTGTCATGTCATCAAAGAAAGATACAACAAGGAAAGCCTTTTTTCAAAATTCTGTTAACATTCTTACTATTATGCAAATGTTAATAATAATTATAATAATAATTATAATAATAAGGGCAATAACTATGAAAGTTCGTTCTCAACTTCGTTCGTAACCTTAGCCTATAGAAATAATTTTTTCTATGTACGTTTGTTATGAATTCGTTTGATGCACTGTAACCATACATCTGAGCTTAAACAATTCCCCCCCCCCATCCACCACACGGCAAAACTCCAAACCATTTGCTACGTTAAATGCACACTTGTTAAGAGGAGTCCTCGACTGACGTATGGACGACTTGCAGCGTGTTACACGTAATATATTTTTACGCGAAACCGCTTAACTTATACATATGTTTATCTACGAAAAGAACAAACACTCTATGTTTTCAAAAATTCAGCACGTTTATTAGAAACATGATTTTCGGGCCTCTCAAAATGGATAAAAACGGGGTTATTATAGACTGCTGTAACTCAGCAAATATTATCTGAATTCGAAAAGTTCAAAGCGAGAGGCATGCGTTGGTCTTTACTTCATACTATTCAAAAATAAAATGTTCTGGTCACCCCTTAAAGTCCCGTAGGAAAAAGACTACAACAAAAACCTTGCAAACAATTTTGGTGAGCTGCGAGTGAGTGAGAGAGTCAGCACTTAACATCGAGGTCTTCAGCGCTGGTGGAAGGCGATATGTGAGAATGGAGCAGAGCCGGAATGAAAGGGCGGGGGAAACGGGAGATCCCCGAGGAAACCCGCCGACCAGCGGCATCGTCCGCCACGATTCCCACATGCGAAAATCCGGGGACTGACCCCGCCGGGAATCGAACCCGTATCGCCTTGGTGGGAGGCAAATGGTCTTACCATTCGGTCACCGCGACCCCTTATAATAGAGAAAGTGTTTAGTATTGTTACTATATAAGTCTTGTACATCAGTTTACATTTGATTGTTTACTAAAAATGTATAGGAACACAGCCTAGATATATGGCAAGCAATTTTACTATGCCACTTTCGCAACACTCATAATTATAGCCTACATCGGTGTGATAATTTTATAAATATTTTTTTTACAATGCCTGAATGAATAGACATTGCGCATAGGCCGGTTGGTTCTAGCGTTAAAGCTATTCAGATGACGAATTTTTCCTCTTCCTAGTAAGGCCTCAGAAGATTCCCCTTTATCTCCTGTACCAATGCTGTGAAACTTTGGGGGTACGTAAAAAAAAACAATAAAATAACAACAAATAAACGAATAAATAAAGTACAGACAATGTCCTTCCCAGAGTAATCCTCAGTGGATGCTGCAGTGGTTTCAGAAGTAGGGCAATCGTCTACAGAGTTCTCAATGGCGTAGCGGGGACGCCAATTTAAGTTGCAAAAAATACTCGATTTCTAAAAATTTATGCTTTAATTAAAATTACAATTATTTTTAAGCGCGTACAAAATTGGGTTTTTACAAAGCTTTATTTTTATGGAAGTAACCGAAACAGACACTGATTCTGTTACGAAATTATAAAAACCAAGCAATTAGATGAGCATTAACGAACTGTATGTGTCTATTTAGCTCAAGAATAAAAAACTGACATGTTACGAGCTTTTCGTTAAAACAATTTTTAAGTTCGTTATGCAGCGTTATTGGTTCGCTGGCTCTTCAAAATGACAACACACAAAAAATAATTATATCTCTAACGCTAATTACTTGTTGGAAACAACGAAATGTGTTTCATGTCTCCATCAACGAAGGGAAACGTAATTTCCCACGCGAAAGTTCGTTTCATCCGTATTTCGCCCATAGCGATGTGGATTCTCTGAAGTTGGATTTGCAAGCAGGTTGTTAACAAGACGGAATTGGTATTAACGTATCAGCTGTGGGGCGGGAAAATAAAAACTGCTTTCTCCTCCGTAAATTAAAAGCAATGTGATTCGTTGGCGCATATCGGAGTTTTGCTGTTACGAGAGTAACAAATTAATAGTGTTAGTAATAGCACGTAGTTAATTTTATTTTCTTTGCGATACAAACATTCAAACACTTCCGCAAAGTGCAATAAATTCTAAAAGCGTTTTTACCAGAAAGCTTTATGAGAAAGAATTTTACTGGGAATTGTGCATTCCGTCGAATTCTTTTATGTTGCCCCCCTCCACGGCAGAAGTGGGCAACAATAAAGTTTGTAAAGTTTGTGGTTTATACATGCGATCAAAAAGCAATATCGTTCTAAACTGGTATTGTTGTGGAAGACTTCAAAATGGTTTTGTTCCGTAAAATAAAATACTTTAGAATTCCAATACTCTCAAGACGCTGAAAAATTGAAGCTGTTCCATTCGGTCTGGTTTATCTTGACTGAACTTCGTATGCGGAAGCCTGTTTGGGATACAAGTTCTGTTTCAGAAAGGATTATTTAGTCTTCGATGTATACTTGTTTGATGCCGAGCGGTGTACAGATCTTCGGTCATTACAAGATTATTCGAAAACTGTTCAACGAATGTTTTACGTGTGTATACCCACTTTAAGTTGATCATTTCTTGCTATTGAAGGATATTTTGTAATTGCCGAAAACGGCGGAAATATTTTTTTTGTGGTTCTTTTTAAGCATGAAAATGTTGGTGCAGTACCTTTTAAAATGTATAAGCGTATGCAGCACACTTTTATGTTTACTATTATATAATTAAAATTATACGGTCGCCAATGACTGGTTAATAGAGGCTAGTTGTCGTTGAGAATATTGCACGCCAGTTAAGTGACTTGCGCCTAGAGGCTAGGGTGAGGCGTGATGCGCGTGTTGTCTCGCCCTTACCACTTGGACGGCTTTGCAGCGTGTCACGCGTATTCTTTTTTACGCGAAACCGCTTAAGGACTCTGCCTACCTCAGAGCTCCGGCGGCAGCAAGGATAGGGCGTTACAGGTTAAATTATATTCCTAAATATCTCATTCACTTTCAAACCTACATGTATGCCACCACAGACTTTTTTGTTCAGTACGATACGGCCCACACTGCTACGGAATCTTTTAGCAAGTTATATCAATACCCTGAAAACTATGAGTAAATAAGTGTTTTTATGCCGATTAAACACTCGAAACCCCGTACTCATAAAATTCTTTTCACATTTTCGTTTACGTAGCAGTATTATCCTCTTTTCTCAATGCAGAAAATGGTTCTCATCCGAAAGCGATATCTCAAAGGGTGACAGAGCTACACGGAATTTAGTTTAACATGTAAAACCCTATCCTTGCTCCCGCCGCGCTCCGAGGTAGGCAGAAGCCTTAAGGGCGCGGTATACCGCAATTTTCATCACCATTTTTTTTTTTTTTTTT
>PNEQ01031626.1:23036-44785 GCA_003012365.1 Medauroidea extradentata
TATATATATATATATATATATATATATATATATATATATATATATATATATATATATATAGGCCTATAGCAAATAGCGCGCAAGAGGCAAGGAACGAATTTCCCAGCAATGCACTTACAACTTTATCGGCCGTGACCCACGGGTACAGTAAAGCCAACGTGATCACAGTGTAGTGTTATTTAATAGCGATGCCTTGGAACAAGGCCATGCTTTGCCACAGAAGAACCACCAAACAACGGCATCGTCTGGCACGATTCCCGTTTGCGAGAAACGAACCCAGATCGTATTTTTGTAACACGGCAGAAAGGGGGAGGAGGAGGAAAGCGAGCGTAGTAGTCGCTGCGTACACCGCTGTCCCAACCGTTGCCACGTCACATTTCCGTTAGAGACTGCTAGGGACAGGAATAGTGCGCGAGTTTCATCAACCACACATTAGAATCCACTGTCCTGTATATACTCAAGCCTCGATCATTTGTCCATTAGCAGAGGCACGAGTATTGATTGTAGGTCAGGTTGAACGCCAGTAACCTATATATCACTGTAACTTCCACGATTAGACGACAGCTACTTTGACACACCTTTGGAGGTTGCAAGCAAGTAGTAAATAATAAATTAATTCATGGGGCTACCCACTTGTACGGTTAGGAGTCCATGGATACTCGACTGTGGCCAGTGTGTGTATAGGACTGAGAAGTCTAGACAGCTACCAGATTAATACACGAAATACTCATGCCGCTATCCATTAGCTGATACTCACTGGGACAACATGAAATAAACTAATAAACAGGGCTTGAATAAACATAGGACAATGAATGTGCTCTTATGAATTCTACCCGTAGACATGAGTTCTTGAGTGTATAACAATATTTCTAAGGAATTCCTTTAAAATTAGCTCGCAAAGTCGTGACTTCATCTACGGTTGATTCACGTTGGCAATAAAGTATTTATCTGGTATGATATATGGGATTGGTTTTCTATGCTCTGGATGCGAACCTATTGTATAACGTGGCAGAAGCAAGGTATACAAGTGTATTTCACATAAGAGGAGAAACTTGACGGTTCTGTATTCTGAATTTCACTTTGTAAAATACCAGTCCGAGTAAACTTCCTGTGTAACATGTGTACCCATAGGGACTGACAAGACTGAACTTACAAATACGCGCAAAGCAAATATTTATCGAAACGTATATTAAAACCACAGCGAGGTCAAAACGCCACACGTATTTCCGTAAGAAGTTGTTCTCATTTCACAAACTGCTCTTAGATGTAATTATTTGAAAAAAGAAAAAAAAAAAATCAAGCACAAACGAAACCAGAATATATTTTCAGCAGTTCAAACATAATGTGTTTTCTCAGAATGTAGGTTACTGGAATATATTTTGAAAATGCATTTAATAATAAAATATTTACACAACTCGTTTGTTGGTCAAGTTTAGTTTTAACAAAAATATTATTTGCAAAAACACAGAGTCTATGAGGGAAAATTCACGTAGTTATCTAGTTTTTAAAAAATAAGACTTTCAAGATTTTCCTGACATTTTTTTTTTTTGCTACCTCATGATTCAAAGTAGCGATAGTTATTGAACCTACAGCACAAGCATGTCTGAAACTGTAGACCCGTACATAAGGACCGTTATAATGTATCCTATGTATGACGACATGCCTAAGCACTTAACTTGAATACAAAACAAGAAATTTACAGTTTTAAATTCAACGTTGCCTTGTATATCATATATTTGCAACATGCCGTAAACGAGAGAACGAAACGGTTGTAATTTTACACAGATTTATGTAGCATTTTCATCAGTTATTTTTTGTAACTTCACGGGGAATCTTTTTAACAGAGTCGAATTCAGAGTTCCCATTGAAAAATCGTCAGATGACTTTCAAATTAATATGTTAAGTGGTGTGAGTATCGTAAAAAGAGGACCATGCCATCTGTGAATCAGATTTTCTATTTAACATCAGCAGCAGTCTCATGGTGCGTGCATATATGCAGAATGAAATATTGTGTGCGGTGGAATAAAATGAGTAATGACATGCGCTGCGACTCTCGTTTGTTTTCCACCGTCGCGGCACGTCCGTGCAGCGTGCTAGGGAATTTCGGCTATCCAATTACGCCGTGTGCTGATTGGCCATGGCACACAACGCATAAGTGGGACAAATGAAATACAAGCACGGTATCTGTATTTTTTTTTCGCACAAACGTCACGCAGAGAAACATTTCGCAACACATTTTTTTTCTTTTACTCTCCAACCTTTTCAATCCGTCAGCGACCGTGCGGAGGAAAGTTCGTTACAAAGTTGCCACTCCTGCTGCGTGAAATAAGCATAATTAATCTGCTGTCCTTAGTTGGCGCTACCTTACGTGGTCTAGGGGTTGTCATAGACGAGATGAAGATCGAACATGCAACTCGTCGCTTCCTTGATAAATGAAGTCCGTCAATAAAGCCACTGACCTTTGGCGAAAATAATTTTGTAACAACTTGTTCCAATGTCTTTCGTGCACACCGTAAAAAACTTCCTAAAATGTTTAGGAAGTAATTAACCTAAACGCAGTACGGGACAGATACCACATTTCCACCTCAAAAGTGTTAAAAAAGTATTTTTCAGTTTGCTATATCTTTAAAAATTCTAACCTTATGCGTAATACAGCAATGAAGAAGCAACCGTTTGACTGTACGTCATACTTTCAAAAAATAAAATAATAAGATTACCGCTTAAAGTCCCGTAGAAAAAAAAATACTGTTACAGAAACACTGTGCGCCAATTTTTTGATTCGTGCATAAATGCGGCATTGTTCTTAATGCGCCACCAACCTCGTCCTTATTGCTTCATCTTCTTCATATACTCCAGTGCACAAAAAAACTTCACGTGAGGATTTCTTTGAAGAGATAAGAATAATGACTGCCTGCATTACGCTCGACTGTACATCGGACACAACTCAATAAAATTTATAACTGACGCAAGAAATGTTCAAAATTGTGGCTTAAAACTAACATTTCATATGAAAGAAGAATTGTTACATATTAACGAATGTAAAAAATCCATTAATAGAGTAATAACTTTTGTCAATATTTCGGCAGATTTCTATTATGCCTGCTTCATTAATTACGTTTTGTGAGGAAGCCTTCTTTTCTTACTGCTGACTCATAAAACCAGGACATATTTTAAAATAATATTTTGGAACTATTGTTTATACGAACATAGATTTCTTAAAAAAAAAAAAAAAAATTCTGTCAGTAGCGAATCGTGGATGAGTGAGTTGTCGGTGTGAAATAATTTAACTGTTACGGGAAGGTACACTTTTCTGCTAATATTCAAGAAACGAGGAACGAATTCTCGAATTACGTGACTTCAGTAACATAAACCTCATATACAGATAGATTCCCGCAGACTGTTAATGCCACATGCTCAGCGTGTATGGTCAGATCTCAAATCACTTCACTTGTATGTTGACCACGCTTCTCCACTGCTTTCACTCACAATCTTCATTGCCGCGACGAACCAATTTTATGACTTCACCTGTACTGAACCCACAACTGGTTAGTTCAGAAGTTTTCTCCTCCTTGTTTCATTGCTTTATGTGCACGTGTACAGCTCCAGCTCCTCGTCATGATCAGTGAATGAATGTTTTGAACTCTCAGCAACTTGGGGTTCCCACAAACCACAAACGTAAAGTGTCGCAATAACCTTGTTCTGGTGGCAGAGGCTTAGCTGTGATTGGTAGGGGGGGGGGGTTCTTATCCCTCACCCTACTCAAACCACAAGTCACAAAAATAATAATATCAAAAGAATAAAAATAGTTTGCCCAATATGATAGTCAAAGTTTCGTTACAAAAAACTGCACCTTGAAATACAAATTTTCCCCGGGAAGGATCCCCGGACCGCTCACTGTAAACGGGTAGTCGGTGCTCATTATATTATTATCAGGTTAAACCCCCTTCTTAAATAAATATTGGCTACGCCACTACTGGTAGGTACCGTCAGATAAGTGACGTCTCTACGCAAATACACGCTGCGAGTTACCTAGAAGCAGAGGAGCCACATTCGACACTGACTAAAAAAGTGGTGTAAAATCTTGTGAAAATTGCCAGCCCCTATCTATGAGGTTTGTGTCATGAGTATAAGCATGATTATTTCGCGTATTCATCTGGCTGCAGCCTAGACTTCTCAGACTTATACACGCTCTGGTCAAGGTCGAATGTGCATTTGCTTCACTGAAATAAAGAGTAAATAGGGACAGCAAAACAGTTTGGTTGTTGGTACTAATCAGGACAGTTCCTTCAACAATATGTTTTGTAGTAGTTACCATCTGCTATGTAAAAGCAACAAGGTTCTTTGTTTCTTCTACCAAACAGATTGTTGAAGGAACTGTCCAAATTAGTACCAACAGCCAAACTGTTTCGTTGTCCCCATTTCAACATAAGTATGGTACCTACAACTATACTATTTTTTTCAGTGATAACTGTACAAACGGGTGGCACGTGATATCCCCACGAATTATATAGTTTCACATTACTGACTTGAAGTCGTCAAAGTTGTGTCGAAACTGCTGTCGTCTAATCACAGAAGCGAAAGTGATGTATGTCTTCTTGACGTTCAACCTGACCTAGACTCAATACGCGAAATATTCGTGCCTCTAGTCATAAACTGCGAGCATATCGCAGCAAAGTCAAAATTTATTTCCTTTATAAAGTTAACATTTTCCCAAAATGACATCGTGAAATATTTCTATCGTTTTACATACGACAATGAAGTATTTAAATTATCTACTTGTGTATGCCGAGCACAAAAACAGATGTGTCAAAATGCTCGTGATATATTTGCCCCGTTCTATGCAGGTAACAACACTTACAGAAAAAATAAATAAAGAGATTTTGGGACGATGTAACGTAACCGAGAAATTACGAAGTCAACGCTGACAATATCCTGGAACTACTTTTTTTTTTATCGAAGCCGTATATTGGGTTTGGCGCCCATAATGCCTAAATTCCCGGAAAGTCGACCTCGGCGTCCTTTTGCGCCCACCAACCGTTTCCATTCGCCTGATTAAAATAAAGTTCTAGGGTGCCCAAACACTTGTTTCAAATTTACCGCATCAGAGATAAACTTGTTTCTGCGCCTGTGCTAGAGTGGAGAAACTGCTCGCGGGGAGAAAAAAAAAAGGCGGGTTAGAGAAAGCGAGAAAGAGAGACGTCAAGGGTAGGAAAGGTGAGAGATGTAATCGTGTTGGTGCTAAATGCTCTGGGGCCTCGCAGCGTGAAATAGCGCGCAGAGGTGTTTGCTCGCTCGCGTTCCGACGGGCGCCCGCCATTTTCGAACGTTTCCGCGCGACGCGCTGGCAGAGGGCATCGCATCAGGGCGAATGAAATTATGCGTCTAGTTTGTTTGTGGCTGGGCACATGCGCCTGCACACGTATTTTATGCCTTCCATCTAACTCCACGCACCCTCTCCTCCAGATTCACAGGACGCGAACAAAAATTGAATGGAATAATGCATGAATAAATAGAACACGGGGGAAAAAAACAAGGAAGTTCTTTTGATGGCACACATTGGATTTAAATTACATTCTCTTGTTTGCAATCCTTTCGTGACTGGAACCCTTTTACTGCTCGTGATTTTCACGCACCATTTTCCGGACATTTGGTAATTTCCAGTATCGGTGTTGATATTTGACGGTTTCCTTTTGTCACTAACCAACGTCCGTTTCGGGGACCATTTAACCGTTTAAAAGGGCTGAAAAGTATTTTCGTTTTCCAAATATCGGACATCTGTGATTTCGTTAGCGAATAACGACGACATGCGGAAAATATTTTATACAATGAAAGTAAAACAATTTAACACAGCCGTTTTTTGAGAATGTGTGGTCCGGGTATAAGACTAAGTAGTAATACAGACGTGAAATGACGTGGCGGCACATTTGATATGGGCGAACTTCGCCGCTTATTGGCTGCTGAGGCTGTTGATACCAGCCCCGTGTATGTTTGGCTCCTGTATATCACGGCAGGTTTCCTATTGGCCTGATTGTCGGCTAGCAGGGCAGCCACCTTAAGGGCTTGTTCCCGAGGTTTTTTTCAGACTGGTGCCAATAACTCAATTATTTTTTATCCAAAAGTTTTGAAAAAAATTGAGTCAATGTGCAATCACACGATGCATAATACTGTGGACGGTTTTTTTTAAAATAATGTACCATTCGCCAGCAAAATAATAATTTCCTTCATTTTTGCTTATTTTCACGACGAAAAACGTGGTACTTTGGGTAATGTAATCTAAAAAACCGTTCTGTATAATTCTACAAAAAAAATTCTGCTACAAATTATAACATATAAGTGTCAAAACTGTGCAGCGAAATTTTGATATGAGTATTAGGTAGCAATAAAAAAAATATTTTCGAAATCACTGCCAAACTCCGTAACATGGCCTTAAGCTGATTAGCGGTAGGCGTCTCCGCCATGTTGCTAGCCAGGGAAGCCATTTTGTTGGCGTGTGTGACTGAGTTCGCTGTCCTGCCTGCTGTTTCACTTCTGTATTCCTAAATATTCTGTGGCCCCATGTCTATTTTGCTCCTGCCTATTATGGCAGGTTTCCTACTGGCCTGACTGCTGACTAGGGGAGCAGCAGACTTGCTCTGATTGGCGGTAGGTGTTTCCGCCATGTTGCTGGTCAGGGAAGCCATTTTGCTGGCGTTTGTGGCTGAGTTCGCCGTCCTACTACATATTACACTTCTGTATTCCTATATATTCTGTGACCCGGGGCAACTAAGATCTGAGTACCACCCCCGGGTCCGTTATTTTAATAGATTCAGTGATAACCTCCCCTCATTCTTTCTTCACACGTTGGCTTCGTTGTCATAGTTCTGACTTCGTCAATCATGAATATCATTGACGTCTTTTAGAGTACCGCTTACATTTTCACTAAAATTTAGTCCTGTGTCTTTGCAAATTGTAATGAAAGTGATGTATTTCATATTACAGGTCACAACTCCAATTAAATTTATTTCTGTGTGGTTGTAATTTTGATTTAAACCTGAAAACCTCTCCAAAATATTACAATGGAGGCAATACCTAAAAACAAAACACAACTGATCGGTTACACAACTAAAGGAATAATTCGATTGGAAAACAAGTTATCTTAATTATTTTAGAACGATTCTTGCAATGGGGGCAAGTTACAAACTAAGATGCATTTTGGACATACGCCATTGCAGCAAATGGTGTCTCACAGAAAACCAGAGAATACACACACAAACAGACAAGTTAACAACCAAAAGGACTTTGCTTGCAGCTGGCAAACATTGGTAAACATAGTATACAATTCCGCAAGGAATTCAGCCAATGCATTACAAGAAAATAAATGAACACAAGCAAGCATAAATAAAAAAGGTTCAAATTATTCCACAAGAGGAATTCGGTAAGCAAGTGCGAAACAATAGACACAACAAAACGAACGAGAAAATTGCTGGTTGTAGACGATACACCAGAAACACATAAACCTTCCGGAAAGTGAACGAATACCAATAACATAGTATTGCCTGATTAGCTGTCTACAATGTCCACGAATAAAGACGTGTTCTTACTATAGGTTCGGCACGATTCAACTTACCTGTGTCTGTCTTGCATATTAGTATATAAACTGATTAGTTTAATCATATTTGTGGTAGTGGTCATACCTTTATCTTTCAGTAAGTTGATTAATTTATGTTATAAGAGATTTCATATTCTCTTGTAAGTTGTAGTAAAATGTAAATCTTAATTACGTAGGTCCACAATTTTAAATAAAAAAAAAAGATCTTTCCCTACCTAATATTACTTAGCTTCTCTACCACTTAAGTATGTTTTAATGATGTCTACAAAGATTCAAGCGATTCTTCGGCATCTGAGCCAGACAGTGGAGTAGCCAGAAATTTCTTAATCGGGGGGTGGTGGGATGATACACAATTTTGATGACCTAACGGAGGAGGGGGGTTGTTGACCAAAGTTAATTTGGCTTGTATAATTGAAGATATTTCTCTTGCTATCATTTAACACTTTGATTTAAAGGGGAAATTGTAAAATAAATTTGATTTATCATACTATACTACACAAAAAAAATGGGTTGTTAAAATTTATGTTACGATGAAAAAAAATTCAATTCTTCACGTGGCAAGGGAGGGGGGGGGAGTTAAAACCCTTGTTTCTCCCCTCCTTCCTCTACGCCGATGGAGCCAGATAATATCAGCCAAGTACCTCCAGCCACAGTCAAAGTTGAGTGACCTTGTTTCATCTTTTTTATTAATTAAGGCTGTACAAATTAGAAACTTTAATAATAAAACTTTAGTTTTATGTGCTTAAGTTAGCATTATTTAAATTTAAAAATACAAAAAAATATATTTATACACTTACAAATTCTAAATTCAGGGGGGGGATTTGCAACCCCCCCTTGTGGCCCCAAATGACGCCCCTGCACGCACTCTTAAGGACGACACTAAAACCAACTCACTTACCAGACATAAAAAAATTTCACAGCGAATAATGATGTTGTAGGCTACAAATTCAGCTATGTAAAACAACAAAATAGAATATTTTTAAATTAAAAAATTTATTGAATTTTTCAAATTTTTATTTTAAATTTCAGCATTTTTATTTAAATACAAAAAAAAATTTATTCTTTGTTGTTATGTACGTGACATTGTAGCCTGTAACGTCTTTATCCACTGTGCATTTTTTCAGTTTGGTATGTCAGTTAGTTTTAGTGTAGTCCTCAAAACGGAAACATGCAAATTTCGACTTTAACAAGCCATTAGGCCAAAACTATGAGAGATAAAAAAATTTCATAAGTGCAAAATTTAGTCACATTTTGTGTCTAAAATAAGAAAAAAATATCTGGTACAAATAAAACAAAAATAAAAACATGGCGATGAAAATTGCGATAGACCGCGTCCTTAATCGCTGTCGCTCTCGAAATACAGTCACAGGTGACGATCTTTACCAGAGCTGAAGTTAGAGAATAGAACCCCAGTTATTTTTAATGGCTGCAAGAAGCGCAACATCAGTACTGGTGCAGCAACACCAAGATATTTGATGACTACACATTACACGTGGCCCACAGTATTCTGAAGTGAAGAAATACTGAAAAATATGGCCACCCGATTTTCGCGGAATGAAATTTGCACCAAATGTTCCAGTGCCTTACGTGTACATCGACAGTTTATGGCCGTTGATTGGAGATTTGTACTCTCAGCGTATTGAGGTTCTACCTGGAAATCACAGACGCGTGGTGTCGCAGTACCGTTATTCTGATTGGCAGACGCAAATGACAAAACTCGGTTCATAAATACACGCTGCCAATGAGCATGAAGCAGAGTTGCAAATGTGCACGCAAGTCATTGAAACAATTTGGTACAACTTTATTATAGCGGAAAAAAAACGTTAGGATCTGTGGGATTCCTGTTATTTTCCGTCTCAAGATTGAACTTCCAACTTCTGTAGGTTCGAGTAATTCTACCTCTGCTATTGGTTAGTGATTACGTGGTCTGCTTCGAACAATAACGATTTAACAATAAACATTCAGCGGCAGAGTAAAACTCCCCTACAACGCTGTCACAAATTTATGGGATATCGTGTAAATGACAGTAGCCAATAAATTCAACACAATCGTAAAATGAACTCGAGAAATGCTCCTCCCTCATGTATCGCGCACAGTTAATCCGGTGTTAAAACAGTGAGATTTGAGGGCAGGCTAGTATCGTAGAAGATCAACCCACCCAATCACAGAAATGGATAAGAGCAACAGCGGTTTTTTTTAATTACAGCTTGGCACGGAATCCTTTCACGAGAAGTAGGTGGCCCGACGAATGGTATATGGCTATTGTGCTGAAAGCGTTAAGAAAGCAAACAAAACCAAGAGCGAAAGCCTAACCCGGAAATGAGATCTCTCACTTTCTGTATACATATATCTGTAGTTCTGTCTCGCTCCCTCTCATTCTCCTTGCTACCACTCTGGCGACATTCTATCTAGCGACTGTCTCCTCACCCTACAACCCCTTCTTCGCCATGCTCTTCGTCAGATCAACCCCCGCGATAGAAGAAAACAGCCATCCTCGTCTCACACGTCTTCTTACAGCCCTCCGCCTTTCCCTCCCCAAACCGCAAGGGTGAAATGAGAATGGTTTTGCAGCAAGGGTGGGCCAGGGGAGAGGGATGGTGACTGCGGCTAGGCCGGAAACTGAGCCGGGCAGATAAAGCGCAGGCTGGTCCAGACTCAAAGTCGCTTTCCTCGAGATTGCGTCCTGGTAAGGGTGGAGGGAAAAAGGGGGACTGGAAACGGGCGAAAGGGGTGGATGAAACGCGATAGTTCCCAGCAACTTCCAACCCCCACCCACGGAACCGCCTCACACATTAAACTCTATTCAATCTCCCCGCTCAGATTTATACTTCCAGATGTTGCAAACAATTAATTATTTTTACTTGGAGAGTGCCCCTCTGGCGAGGTTGTCATGCCGTGCTTAGAAGGAAAAAAAAATCATGGGCATACACACTGAACTTGACAGTCGTTTCGGTCAAAAATGAGCAATTGAAGTTAGTAAAAACGTGCTGATTGTTTCAGTGACTAAATGCTACCAGTTAAAAAGCGATTTACACTTATCTCGGTGAATTAAACCTGCATGTTAACTGGTTTTCTTTAATTCCTACAGTCTCTTCAGACAGGCCAGATTGTTAACAGGAAACTCAGTGACTAACATTTCACTGATTGCAACCACTGGTTTGGATATAGAGAGTTTTTTTTAGATAGCACTCTACGTGCCTATACAGTACAGGCGATGAGGCAAATGTCAAGCGAGCAAGTCGGTCATATGGCCCGCGCGCTTTCAGGTCTCGATCACGCTCCTTGTAGTCTATCAACAGACAAAATATAACTGTAATAGTATGCTATTATGGCACGTATCATTAGCCAAGGGGTTGAACAACAGATGTTAGGTTCAATTGTATGCTTTATCTCAAGAGATATAGCGCCGAAGCACTATAGTCTGTTCACTAAAAACTTAGCACTCAGCAGAACTTGTACTTAATTTAAAAAAATGTTATATTGGATGAATAGATGTTCTGTTAGTGTTGAAACATTTTCACTGGTTTTTAGTTACGTGGAAGTATTCATACGGAAAATTTTAAAGATGGCTGCAAAACTGCTGAAAGAAAACTTTATGCAGTGCATGCTCACTTTATCGTGAATGGCTAGAGCCAGTGATTTTTGGTGAAAAGAATTCTGCAACAACGTGTTTCAATGCCTTACGTGCACACCCGCAACACTGCTTCGTAGTTATTGGTAGAATATAATTGGAAAGAGGCGTGGCTTATTTGACTGCACCAACCAAAACAATAATATCAGCAACACCACACGTCCGTGATTTGCGGGTAGGACTCCGAGACGCCGAAAGCTAAAAACTTCCAATAACTGACCATGAATCAGAGAATCGTATGTGCACATAATGCATTGAAACAAATCGATGCAAAATTCTTTTAAATAAAAATCACTGGCTCTATGAATAGCACATAAAAGCGTAATAATAAAACTTTTTTTGTTTTCCTTGATAGGACCACAATATTGCCACTCATATTTAGCAAGATGTGCACGCAAGACATTGAAACAATTTGGTACAACTTTATTATAGCGAGGGGAGAAAAACATGGGATTCCCGTTATTTTCCGTCTCAAGATTGAACTTTCAACTTCCGTAGGTTCGAGTAATTCGACCTCTGCTATTGGTTAGTGATTACGTGGTCTGCTTCGATATTGTTTGGGCCAAAACTTTTCGTGTATATAATTAGACGAAAGTTTGTTCCAGTATCTTTCTTGCACATCTGCAGCTCTGCTTCATAGTCAAGGGCTGGATGCTTAAACTAAGGTTAATTCTACTACAGGTTAAAAGAAAAAGCCTTATATTATTTTCGCTTTTTTGGAATTCTGAGGAGAATAATGTTAAGTCGGCTACTATACCGCAAATTCCATCTACTTTGTGCAACTGTACAAGCATGGCAATAGAGCTGGTAATGTATAGCTAGGTCGCAATTTGACGGGCAAATTATGATTTAAAAAAAAATTTCCCACACAGACTACGGCGAAATTATAAGTTAACAGCTAAATTGCAGTGCCTGTACTGTAGCGAAATGTAAATAGAATTTGAGGTATAATCGCATATTTAGTATTTTTCTTCTTAGAATTAAAAAAAAAAAATAAAATTCAATATGGCGACTGAAACCGAGCATTAACATCGATCTTTCTAACCTGTAGTAGAATTAACCTTAAACTCCCACGTGTCTTGGCGATCTACCCGCAAATCACAAACATGTGTTGTTGCAGTAACCATTTATGTGATTGGCACAGTTAAAAGACAGACGTCACTTCACAAAGCCACGCTGCTAATAACCACGAATCAGAGCTCAGATGTTCAAGGAAGCATCTAAACAAACTGACATAAAATTCATTTCATCAAAATTTAACGCCTACAGGCTGCGCTCGAAAATGGTGGCTGTTCTATATTTCGGGAGAATATTCGTGTTCCCAGTAGAGTTATTTGTAGAAACGGGTATACGCCCAAACACTGATACTGCAAAGAGAATAATACCAGCTACTCTTTGTAAGAACCTTCACACGTCCCGCCTGAAGGCATGTTTTCATTTTACATTTCCGTTTCTTACGTATAGGGACACCCGCTTTCCAAGAAAATATTTTTTATATGTGCTAGATTTCAATAAGTAAGGAACGGAATATTCCGCGAGAAAATTTCAATAGAAGATCTGCGGCATGTATGAGTACATTTCAGCTTCATTCTGCATTTTATTACTTTTTATCAGAAACGTCATGAAGAAGTATGGCTAGATACAGAGGAAATTCGCGCCTTTACCGATATGGAGGCTAGTCTTCTAGAATATCTGTTTACTCAGACAGACAACAGAAGATTATTGGCTGCTCTCTAGCACAGTGATATCACACGAATGTGTGTGCGTTTAGCTACTTATTTATAATTGATATTGAATTCTATGGGAGGCGACAAGTTTGAAAATGAGCCAATACAAATGTGACACAGATTTACAAAAGTTTGATACCTAGCTTGGGCCCAGTAAAAACCGTAGTTAAAAATAATATTCTATCAGTGTTAACCTGAAAAGCTGAAAATAATATTTAAATATAACGGTTTTGTGTAACAGCTTTAGAACTTCCCGAAATTCAGTATAACTTATTTTTATGAATAGGATTAAAATAGGAATACAGTCATTTAACAAAAAAAAACTAGCTTTAATGTAATAAAATGTGGGGCGCTTGATGTTAAATGTCTTAAATTTTTCAAAGCAAGCTTTTCGTTAAGGTGGAGTCATTATGAAAAGGAAGTAGAGAGCACCCTACGGTTTTTTTTAAAATTGAAATAAATTTTTAGACAAGTTACTTTATTCTTATGTTAAGCTTATTCCAAAATTTAAGTTTTACTTACTTTTCGGTCATCCTAACGCTGCTGAACAAAATCTGAGACAAACGGAAATTTTTGTAAGGTTTTTATTTCTTGTTCCCCGTTTGTGTCAGTTATTTTTAGTAAATTTTTGCCATAAGTTGGTATTAGTAATGTTACTAGGTTACGTAGCAAGTTTTAATTATTTTTATATGGTAGTTTTAGGGAAGTAATTTTAATGTGTAGTATTATATAATAGTTTTATTTATATTTACGTAACGTATAATTATTCCGGCGAACCTCTAATTGGTATATTTGGCAAACCTGAAGTGAAGTAGACTTTGACAAAAGAACAGAGGTGCGCTGCGAGCGTTGTGAGACGTCATAGCGAGGCAACAGCTGACTTCGAAGGCAGGGACATAAGGAAATAAAGGGAGTCTTGAAACAGAAACCGACCGGGACGTATGCACGTGTTTCTCAGAGTCCGTGGTGCGCGACGTACTGCCTCGAGAGAGAATGGGGGAGTGGTTAATACGTCTCACAGAATTATGGTAGTGAAGGCGATACAGTTTTTAGATGTTACCCCAATAATGAACGAGTGGGTTGGTATGCCGGTGAAATTGCAGTAACCGGAATTTACATGCAAATTATGTGGTATATTTGCATGAACGTCGCGTAACTTCGAGGGACTACGAGACTACCACGCAAGGCGTCCACTTAACAACGTTCAACGAGCGACATGAAGGGAAGACTTCCTCAGGTCAAACAGCAGGCTTCTGAGAGGTTGGCCTCTACCACAGTACGTGAGCAAAACCAGCATACAAGGTAGGAAGAGAAACGACTGTTCCTTTTTACGTCCACTAGAAGTGAACTTTGCCTCACGTCATTGCTTCGCGAAAATAGTGTGCGGCTAGTCTGCGCCAGCTGGTAACTTTTTGCAAAACTGAAAATTTTAAAATAAGAGGTTTGCCAAGGATTAATAATGAATGGTGGAACTTTGATTATAAATCCGGTACCGGTACATTGTTTTCTTTGAACTGAATATTTAGATTGTAGTTTATAATTTTCTACTGACGTGTATAATAGTAAACTGTTGATTTGTTATAGTATTTGGAATATTAAATGCATTTACAGTATTGCCGTAATATATTTAAATCGTTAATCAATACTCCGTTCAAATGTCCCTTTTCAGGTTGTTCATCCCGATAGTCATATTTTTGTTAAATTTTGAGGGAGGTGTCAATACAGAGAGTGAGGCACTTGAGTGTACCCACAAGGAAGGGAGAACAGCTCAAATCTTAAAGATTTAAAGATTTATATTCAACTTATTATTTCATATTGCTAAAAAACGTGTTTTTTTTTAGTTTTGTAAATGTATTTTTATTTTTGGTCTTAAAACAAAATGGAATATATAAATAGTGATTAGTTTCAAAATGGTTATTGGTAGGGATCCCAGATTTTCGCGAAAATAATTTTTCCCTACTTTGTTTCGTTGCCTTACGTGCACATCTGCAGTTCTGCTTGGTGGTCAGTGATTGGATATTTTAACTCTCAAGAGCCTTGGAATCCTCCGGCAAATCACAGACGTGTGTTGTGGCACGAACGTTATTGTAAATGGTTCCGTCAGAAGAGATACGGTTCTTCGCATAGACACGCTGCCAATAACATTGAAGTAGAACTGCAGCTATGCACGTAAGTCACTTAAACAAAGTGGGGCAAAATTCTTTTCGTGAAAATTAGGGGCCCCTAGTTATTGGACGCCAGCTTTTGTTTTTACATTCAAGGCACGTAAACGGGGACGGCTATAAGTAGTAATATAACGCGTCCGTCAAACACCTCATCGCCTCAAGGCGAGGAGTACTAAACTAGCGTGCAGCGTTTTCGTAGAAACTGTTCTTCAATGGGACTTCAAGCGATGAGTAGAATGCCGGGGTCTTGAATGTGGCAACGCTGCATCAGAGGCCTGCTGCCGGTCGCTCAATGGTAGCCCTAGTCTATGTAGACGTGTACACGCCAGGGGCGTCATTTGGGGCTACAGGGGGGGGGGCAAATGCCCCCCCCTGGATCTGGAAATTTTGTGTATAAATGTAATTTTTGTATTTTTAAATGTAAATAATGCTAACTTAAAGACATAAAACTGAAGTTTTATTATTAAAGTATCTAATTTATACATGCTTAATTAATAAAAAAGATGCAACAAGGTCACTATCGTCAGAAAACAAAATCTTGCCCCCCCTGGAAAAACCTGAAATGACGCCCCTGAAGCCACTAAAGCTGCATCTATATACGTTGCAGAGACTAGGGTGGCCAAGAAGTGGCAGACAGCAGGCCCCCTGTGCAGTGTCGCCACATTCAAGACTCCGGCCTTCCACTAAAGACGCCCATGGTTAAAGTCCAATGTAGGTTTCTGTGATTTAGTTTTTGCGATTACGTTCGATTTTTTCTCAGCTGCAGCAACGTTAAAAATTCATTATTAGCACTTTTGAGGGGCTCGGAAATAATGATTAAAATTACCGTTAAAATCATAGGTACACAGTTTAAACGGTGTCTTATTTTCGTAAACAAACGCATTGGAAACATTTTAATAATCAGACTAAAAAAATACTTTCTCGTTCCACGCTACAGCACGTTTCACGTCCCAGGTCTTTAAGATTTCAACTAAATAAAAAAATTCTGTCGCAGTCAGATACCATTTTTTTAAATGGGTTAGAACACGAGGTCGTAGCTATGAAGCTATTGCATTGTCATCGATTATTATTAGGCGTGCAGAGTTCCAAGTAATTCGAATGTCTAGAAGTGGGTGAAAATTGAATTTAAAGATTTCATTACATTAATTCATACATACAGTATGATAATATAAGGCGAATTTTTTCAGGTTCGTAAGTATGGGCGTGAACAAAAATACGAGAAAACTCAGGAACGAATCCGGTGTTAAGTAAAATCTGCTTCTCCCTTAAGCAGTATGCCAATAAGGAGGGACCTGCAAAATTCGCGTTGTTACTAGAGAGGATTATTTATCGCGGGAAAACTTGACTGTTTGCTCGGTTTCAACGCACGTTCAGCTTACCAGAATATTACTGGCTTTAGCACAGACTAAATAGTAATACAGACGTGAAATGACGTGGCGGCTCGTTTGATATAGGCGAGCTTGGCCGCTTATTGGCTGCCCGAGGCTGTAGACTCCAGCCCCGTGTCTGTTTGGCTCCTGCATGTTACTACAGGCTTCCTATTGGCCTGGCTGCCGACTAGCAGAGCAGCTGCCTCACGCTGATTGGCAGTAGATGTTTCCGCCATGTTGCTGGCCAGGGAAGCCATTTTGCTGGCGTGTGTGACTGAGTTCGCCTTCCTGCCGACTATTTCACTTCTGTATTCCTAAATATTCTGTGGCTTTAGCTTGTACTTGTATCTGATACCATATTTGACTGAGCCAATACTAATCCCGATATTGTAATATTTGTTGCCTGTGATTGGTCTGCAGGCAGCTATGTTGTATCATAAGTATACCACCAAATCATTAGAGACCAGAAAAAATTTTAGAATTCATTTGAGAAAACGTTAGATTTAAAATAATTCGTCCATGAAACAGAAATATGTCGTAACCCTAGTTTCAACTGAAGTTAACTTTTCGCTATATAAAGGCATAGTGGCTATTTTTATACTTTCCATAAAATTATCATATATCCCCCCCCCCCCCCCAGAGGACTAATGTGGGTTTATTTTGATGCATATTGGAATCCTTTTTCTCCTATAATATTTTTAAAAAAATGTTTTCGTGAAACTCCAGTGTTGTGGAATACGACATATTGCAGTTTCATGAACGACTCACCGACTCCCGCGTTACCTTGTCGGATGTACATCTGGTCACTCACTGGAGCAGCAGACAATGCATACAACTATCTGAGGACAGAGTTTATATAGGACTGTGGAGTCTAGCCGGCTGGTCGTTGAACCCGCGAAATTTACGTCTCTCTACGAATCATATATGTTGCGAGAAACTACAGCATTTTCAAGTGCATGTTGACACAAAATATTTTCGCGATATACCATAGTTAAAGATGATGGTATTTCGCGAAAATGTTTGTGCCAACATACCCTTGAAAACACTGTAGTTTCTCGCAACATATATGATTGGATGACGTACGTCTGACACAACGTAGCTGTCTGCAGCCAAATAACAGGCATGAAATATTACAATAGCGGGATTCTTATTGGCTCAGTCAAATAGGGCAACATCTACACGTACAAGCGAAAGCCAGTAATCTTCTCGTAAGCTGGACGTGCGTTGAAATACAGCAAACAGTCAAGTTTTCCCGCGATAAACCATCGTCCCTAACCATCGTTCATCATCTCTAGCTATTCCTTAATGACAGACTAGACTTTACTGTCCTGTATAAACATGAGTACAACCATCCATTTGCCACGAGTCTTTATACGATCTCAGTTAAGTGCGACCGTTTTGCAGGAAGCGATTACTCTACCGGGGCGCTTGTAATTATTGAGCTGAGATGTATTCTCAGCGGCTGCAGGGCTAGACATTTTTGGCTAATAGGAGACGTAGGACGAGTGTAAATCCTTAAGGAATCTAGATTGCTTGCAAAAATAAAGCAAATTTCGCACGTCTCTACCAATGAACTAAAACAATCTTGCCTCGAGTACAGGGTACTGGCGTCTACGCTGAAAGTAAAATTTTGCAGGAAGTCTTTCCTCCCTGCAAATTTATTTTGAAGTAACCACAAAATGTGGTGGCCACAATTTTTTGGTGGTGTCGACAAAATGTTTTCGTGGTGAGAACGAAGTAAATTTTGCAGGGTAAATAACCACAGAATATTTTGTAGCTCCCACAAAAACTTTTTTTCTCAGTGTTGCTCGTTAGTTAAGGAACCCGTGAAACGTTTTCCTGTCCCTTTACAAACACTTAAATCTGCAGCTCTCATACGTTCATTGGTCGCGTATCTTCGTGGGAAGTCCCTCGTCCTCGCAAGAAGAATGTTCTCATTTTAATAAACGGCGTCAAATCATTTTATTAAAAAAAATTAATTAATTCTGTCAAGGCCATGATTCATCACTTCTACTGATTTTACGATAGTTTCTTAAAATCCTAAATGAGAGCACATATAAAAAAAACTGTTGCACAATTTTGTCAAAAACAGTGTGTACTATGCTAACTAATTTTTCAAGACAAAATAAACAATGATTGTAGCTAATTATGTAACTAAGGAAATTCTCATTAATGAATTAATTAGCAAAATCTTTATAATTTTTTATAAAGAAATAATTAAACTACATAGTAAATCCAATTGTTAACAAAACTGTGCAACAGTTTTTTTATATCTGCTTTCATTTCGGAATAAAAATTAATTATTGTGAAAGCAGTAGAAATGATGGATCATGGCCAACTATTCAGTTTGGCTGTTGGTACTATTTGGTTTTTTTTTTTTTACAACAATGTTCTGTTGAAGCAACAGTTATTTTGATATCTGCTTTCATTTAGGAATAAAAAATAATTATTGTGAAAGCAGTAGAAATGATGGATCATGGCCAACTATTCAGTTTGGTCGTTGGTACTATTTGATTTGTTTCTACAACAATGTTCTGTTGAAGCAACAGTTTTTTTTTGCAGAAGACACATGTTTTTTTTCCCCTCTACAGAACAAATTGTTGTTGGAACACTCCAGATAGTATCAATAACCAAACTGAATTGTTGTCCATATTTTAACAGAATAATCGTACCTACAACAGAACATTTTTCTCGGTGTGTACACACATCTGAGGCGCACGTCATCAGCAACCAGTGAAAATGCCTTAAGGGTGAGAGATTTCCATCATCTGGAATTTTTGTATTTTGTGTCATAAATTTTCTTCTGGGTAAATTTATGCAACTTGATCCTAACTACAGAATAGAATACATATTAAGGGAATTTTAGATAGCATAAATATTTATTTTCCGTTACTGTTGTTACAAATCGAATTGCAGTATAGAAATTAATAAGAAGTTTCTAACTGCAATTAAATATGTAACAACAGCAACGGAAAATAAAGGTTTATGCTATCTAAAATTACCTTAAAATGTATTATATTCCGTAGTTAGGTTAAAGCTCCAAAATTTTACACGGAAGAAAAGTTATGACACAAAATATAAAAATTCAAGATGGTGACTATCACTCATTCTTAAATAAGTAGTTTTAGAGGTATATTTTATCTGTTCCTTCCGAGAAAAAAAATTGCCACATGTTAAATTAAAGCTGTAAAAAGTGACTGTTTGTGAAACTTACACCTGTGAGTACAATATTCAGGGCTCATTAAAAAAATACGAATAGTGTGAAAATTGTCTAACAGGTACATGTTTTATTTGGTATGAAGAATATATGCTTGTAATAATTTGTAGCACAGTAAAAACTCGTTAAATTTAATTTTTGGACATAATGAGAAAAAAGAATAACTGGGTCTTTATCTTTGGCAAAATTAAATGCTTACTTCAGTTATGGATGCTTCACGGAACAAAATTTTGTGAGAAAACCTCAAACTAATCCATCACTATAGTTTTTTCCAAGAAAGATGATTAATAATGTAAAAAATAGCGTAAAACTTGTTATGTTAACATTCTTTTTAGTAAAAGCATTTATGGCGGGAACATATACGTAATTTTAAAAAAATGCTAAACACCAAGTTTAAGGAATTTTTACAGTTGCAACAGATTATTAACATCCCTCTTTCACATACAATTTAAATGGTGGCTTTTAGAATCTTTGTTTGCTTTTTGTAACAGTTATTTACAAGTTATGCTTATTGTATTTTGGGTTTTGGTTACGTATCCCTTGCAAATTAGTGTATTACAGATTGTACGTATTGCCACTTACATAAAACTAGCTGTCCCTTTGCGGCTTCGCCCGCGTGTACTATAGAAAAGCGTAACTAAATTTTAGTAACGTATTAATTGATGGTGTTACTATATTCTCTGTATATCTTTAAAACAACAAATACAAACAGCTTTATCCAGTCCACTTCGCTGAACGTACTTTAATTGCAGAACATCCTTGTTTTGAATTCATCTTTTTCTCTATAAAATAGCTGCCCGACTACGGCTTTGCCCGCGAGAAATTATGTAATGTAAACAGTAACTCTGGATAAAAATAACTCAATAACAGTTAACTATAATTTGTCTTAGTTGCTGTAACATGCAAGGACCACGGTCGTAGAAGAACAGGTCTGGACACTCGCCTATCTAACAATGTATTTTGCTTGACCCCCTTGTTGTTTGGCTGCAGTTCAAGTTACCGAGAATGTTGTACTTTTTGGCGCTGTTTTCCGGGTGGTCGGACTCAAACTCCGTCCACTTTTTTCCATTGTTATATTTATAAAGTAAATAAAGATTACTAGAGCCATTCCTTAAATTTGTGAACGAAGGAAGTATTTCATAAATTGATAAAAAAATACGTTTTGATAAATTATTTATCTTAGTGGGGAGGGTGGGCGGAGTTTGAGCCGACCGCCCTAACAGCAGCGCCAAAAACCTATAGCATTGTCGTGAACTTAGTGAACTGCAGCCAAACAACAAGGGGGTCAAGTTTCCAGGCGAGTGTCCAGACCTGTCCTTCTACTACGACCGTGGCAAGGGCCAAAGAAACACAGGGCTAGAATCAACAGCCACGGGTAGCCAATAAGCGGCGAAGTTCGCCCGTATCAAACGAGCCGCCACGTCATTTCACGTCCGTGTTACTATTTAGTCTGTGGTGGGAGTTCAAAATATTCAGTCACTAGAGACCCCGATAATTTCGCGGGTTCAACGACCAGCCGGCTGGACTGCACAGTCCTATGTACTCTATGTCTTCAGCTACTTGTACATTGGCTGCTGTTCCAGTGAGTGGCGAGTTGTACACAAGGTAGCACGGGAGTCAGTGAGTGTTTTTGTTGAGCTCTGCTATTGGATCATTTTCCCAAGGAAGAAATTTTGATTACAGCGATCCAAGTGTACAGTTGTTTGAAATCTAACGCCTTCTCAAATGAATTCGCGTAATTTTCGGGTCTCTTATCATTCACTGTCCACGGCAGTGGCACAGAATATTTAGGAATACAGAAGTGAAATAGTCGGCAGGAAGGCGAACTCAGTCACACACGCCAGCAAAATGACTTCCCTGGCCAGCAACATGGCGGAAACACCTACTGCCAATCAGCGCGAGGCAGCTGCTCTGCTAGTCGGCAGCCAGGCCAATAGGAAACCTGTAGTAACATGCAGGAGCCAAACAGACACGGGGCTGGAGTCTACAGCCTCGGGCAGCCAATAAGCGGCCAAGTTCGCCTATATCAAACGAGCCGCCACGTCATTTCA